>OX456526.1:56829562-57068562 GCA_949748255.1 Eustalomyia histrio | reverse complement strand
CTATTTTATACAAAATTATTTATTCAAAATAAATAGTTTCTGAAACTTCAAGAATTAACAATAAAAAAAAAAAATGAAAAAAGAATAATGAAAATTTTTAATCTCTTTTTACATATTATGCTTGCAACTTGTCCTTCCAGATTTTTAAAAAGAAACTTAACTTAAAAACTTAACCTCCATCTTTCATTATGGTCTGTTGGTTAAACACTTTAAAATTCATGACAATTTTTTGGTAGCGTCAAATAATATTAAAAGAAATTTTTTATATATTTTTTTTCCATTTAAAAAATTTCATACTTTTGATTTTCAACCATATTCCATTTTGACAAATGAAAATGGTTTGGTTTTTGAAAGGTTTCCTTTTAGCAATTGCAGTTTGTATGTTACTCTGGCAATGAGTATCGCATGTGTTTGCCAAGAAGGCGTTAACTATAAATGCAAATATATAAAAAATCCAAAAAATAAAAAAATAAAACATATGGTTTGGTTAAAACTCTGATATACATATTTATGTACATTATGTTTATGGCTGTTAAAAAAAAGTTAAAAAAAAACTTTTGTTATTTTTATCGTTACCCTGCGGATGTGCATCCATATACGGGAATACAAGTGTAACATTTGATAGATTAAAAAAAATAAGTAAAAATAAAAATAAGCGCGTAGGGGTAATGGAGTGTTTATATCCTGTACCATAAAATATATTTGCTGATGTTGGGAAAATGTGTTAAGTCAAAGATGTATAACACTTAAACTATTTTTAATACAATTTTAATAAAGCCAAATTTAAGGCTTTTTCAAAAAGACCATTTTAGAAAAAGCCTACATCGAACGTGGTGCTTTTTTAATAAAAGTTACTTTTTCATAAAAGGCACTTTTTTAATAAAAGGTACTTTTTAATAAAAGATACTCTTTTATTAAAAATGTACTTTTTTAATAAAAGGTAATTTTTATAAAAGGTACTTTTTTAATAAGATACTTTTTTTTTATAAAAGGAACTTTTTTTAATAAAAGGTACTTTTTCAATAAAAGGTTCTTTTTTTAATAAAAGGTACCTTTTTTTAAGAAAGGTACTTTTTCATAAAAGGCACTTTTTTAATAAAATGTATTTCTTAATAAGGTACTTTTTTAATAAAACGTACTTTTTCAATAAAAGGTACTTTCTTAATAAAAGGTTCTTTTTTAATAAACATTACTTTTTTTAATAAAAGGTACTTTTTTAATAAAAGGTACTTTTTTAATAAAAGGTACTTTTTTAATAAAATTAACTTTTTTAATAAAAGGTACTTCTTTAATAAACGGTACTTTTTTTTTTAATAAAAGGTAATTTTTTAATAAAAGGTACTTTTTTTTAATAAAAGGTACTTTTTCAATAAAAGGTACTTTTTTAATAAAAGGTACTTTTTTAATAAATGGTACTTATTTAATAAATGGTACTTTTTAAATAAAATGTACTTTTTTAATAAGATACCTTTTTAATAAAAGATACTTTTGTAATAAGATACCTTTTTTATAAGAGGTACTTTTTTAATAAAAGATACTTTTTCAATAAAAAGTTAAAAAACAAAAAATTAACTGGAAACCTTCCGACTACAACGCTTTTTTAACAAAGCGTTATAAATTTCATAAATTCAGTGCTCTGCCAGTGAAATTTCTGACTGCGTAGCACCGACAAATCACTTTTTGCAAACGCTGGCATGCCAATTTCGTCACCCCTTTTTTATAAAACACTGAAATTTTTGTAAAGCAAGAATCTCTTTGTAAAAGCTAGCAAGTCGTCTCAAGTGACCTGTCAGTAATTATTATTCAATTTTACGGGTGTTCAGTGGATTTCCAGTACTTGCATTTTTGTAACGCTAGCATTTTTTAATTGGGTGGGTTTTAATATTAAATATACTTTTTTAACAAATTTGCGCCATTTTTTTCCTAAAATATGCCAAAAAACAATATAAAGATAAATATTTGACTTTCTATGTGTTCAGTGGCAACAGTGAATGACTGACTCTTCAAAATATTTTTCCATTACACTGTCCAACAGCATTTTTGGAATAGAATAGCGACCCTATAATTCTGAAAGGGTATGTTGAGTAGATCATTTTTGTAGAACAAATTTATGTTCCAGCACGTCTGAGTTTTTTTTTTTTGCAGTGGGTCAAAGTTTTCATTTTTTGGTCGAAGAAGACATTATACTATATTAAAAAAATGCTGTAAGTTAATGTCTGAGAGAATTCTTATGGTCAGAGTTGTATTGTGGAATTGTATGAGGATTATTTTTGTGGAAGATCTTAACCCTCTAACTGGTCTCTTTATGGGTAAATTTGACCCTTTTTTCGAGAAAATCAAAAAATATCCTTTAAAAAGGGACATTTAAGGATTAAAATATTCAGTGGGGGTCACCAAAGACACCATTGTTGTAAATAAAGCTCTTTACGATTAATTGGCAAAATTACACGCCAACTTCTATAAAAAAATTATAATTTTGTTTTAATAGTGGTTTATTATAGTATGTACATATTTATTTTTTTGCTTCAAAACTTTCCAGATCGGCGTGTCTTTTTCTCGGAAATGTAACTTTTACATCGGCTTTTATCAAATTCCTGTTTTTCAATCTGGAACATAATATTTTAGCTTTCTCTTTTGTTAGTCCTAAATCTCTTACAAGATCTTCAAAATAAGCTTGGTCTATCAAATTAGGACATATGTTTAAACCATCAAGAGGCAAGTAACTTATATCTGATATGTTTTCAATCGCCGCTGTTATTTCTGTATTGGCGACTTTCATATTGACCGAAAATGTATGTGTATGCGGTTGAGGCACCGGAACACCTTCACAGCGCACTTCTGGTAAAATGACATTATTTGTTGCTTCGTATGTCATTATCGCGTAGTGCCTTTGGCTTCTACCAAATTTGTAATTTACGCAGAAATAGCATGTATCTGCTTTGTGATCTTCAGGTTCAATCCACGTAATAGGCGCAGAAAATGGCAGCGCCTTAGTACCGCCTTTGTACCAGGTCAAAAGACCACTTTCGCAACTAGTACATACGGTTTTTGGTATCCAAGCTTCAGATAATAATCGTATTCCAAAGAAAAGAAAATATGGTTCTTCAATTGTAGGGAATATCTTTCTTCTGCTTTGATGGTGCGTAAAATGTCCACAAATAAAACAAAACCAATCTCTTAATTTGCAAACAATTAATTAATTTGCTTATTTAAGCTTTAATTTTTCTTTCTTTATATTAATTTTAGTAAAAATCACACCCGATATGAATTGCTTAGTAGCTCAATTATGCTTGAATTTTTTCTTTTATTTTTTATTATTAATTTTAATAAATATCACACCCGATTTGTAAGTCACAGCTGACTAGACACGAGAACTCAATGTTTGGCCCGGCCGAACTTGACGCCGTTTTTACCTGTTTTGTATATATTGGTGTATAATTTTACTAATTAAGCGTAAAGAGCTTTATTTACAACATTGGTGTCTTTGGTGACCCCCACTGAAATTTTCCGGCAAACATTTTCGTAAAATATTTTTATCCTTAAATGTCCTTTTTTAAAGGATATTTTTTGATTTTCTCGAAAAAGCGTCAAATTGACCCATAAAGAGACCAGTTAGAGGGTTAAGATCTTCCACAAAAATAATCGTCATACAATTCCACAATATAACTCTGACCATAAGAATTCTCTCAGACATTAACTTACAGCATTTTTTTTATATAGTATAATGCTCCCTTCGACCAAAAAATTAAAACTTTGAACCACTGTAAAAAAAAACTCAGACGTGCTGCACCATAAGTTTGTTTTACGAAAATTATCTACTCAACATACCCTTTCAGAATTATGGGGTCGCTATTCTGTTCCATTCAAAAAGTCTTAATTTGTTGGACAGTGTTATTATCGCTTCCCAGCAAAAAAAGGAGCAAAAGAAGAGAAAAAGAAGCAGTGACTTTGATTCCGGTGTTATGAAAATTTGGATCGGAACCAATGATTTTTACATAGGGTTGTCATAAGGTGGAAGTTTTCTTTTATGATCCTTTATCATTGCATCTAAAGCCCTTCTTATGGTTTAGCCAATAATGAGATCTTTTGATGTTTCCAAACAAATTTTGAATTTGAAATTTAGATTTTAACAGAACATCAGTAATCGGGCCTTAGCCTCATTTTCATAATCTTCCGTTAGCTTCGCCCTGCGAATTTAACGGGCACTTTTGTTGTTGCAAATTGCAACGGGACATTCAGTAATCGGTCCTTATTTGTTTAATTACTTTATTAGAAATTCTTGCAATTTTTACTACAATAATTTTTTGCTTTTCGTAGCAATAAAAAAAAAAAAGATTGAAACGAATAGCTTTAACTTAAACCATAGCTATAAATGTCAAATTTTTTATAGAAATATCTATGGTTAATGTTTAACTTTGGTTGTTTTTAAAATAAGTTACCCTTCATACATTTGAAAAGTGTTAAATTTCATTAAAAATTACATTTTTGAAAGTTGTGAAAAAGAACTGTTTTAGAAGAGGAAAATCAGAACTAAACGATACTTTGGAATTAATGAAAATTAATTCCTTGAGAATCACTTCCATTTATTTATGCTGGGTTGTTGTGGCCACAGTGCGTATACGTAATATTATGATATCAATATTTATTACTCATACACCCATTTCATACAACAATTTCAAAATCACGACCCATTTTTAATTCTCCTTAAAAGTAACTTTCAAAAACTTAACACTTTCATATAATTATTTTGTCCCCATGATTTTAGGGTTAATTTGTTTTTGCCATAATCGCTTATTCTTCTTTACAACTTGATGTGTGTACGTAATAACACAGTGTTTATAATATAATAAAAATATAGAATTGAATTATATTAAAAGTTGGCTGATGGCTGGCTGGCTGGTGGGCTAGCAAGCCTGGGCGATCAGTAGGGTGCTCCCTGTGTGATCCCCGGGTTCTCACTGGGTGCTCCCTGGGTTCTCCATGGGTGCTTCCCAGGTGCTCCCTGGGTTGTGATGTCGAAAAATTTCAATTTTCTACTATTTTTTTTTTCAAAAAATTTTGTTTTTTTTCTACATATTTTTTTTACTTCTGATACTACTATTTTTGTTTGGGTGTATTATCGAAAATACTTGGTTAGATTTTTTTACATTTATCAAGTTGTTTTCTGGTGTCAGAACATTTGTAGAAAATTTTCTTCAAAAATTGAATTATATTTGTGAATGACGGCAATAAAAAATAAAAGTAAATTTTCGGTTTATAAATATATTGGTGTGTGACCTATTATCGTTTCAAAAGTGAATAAGTCCACGAAATTTCTTTGGAATTGGCGTTTATTAATTGGAGTTTGGCATTTGCTATTTGGAAAAGGTTTATCTGGGCTGTAAGCGATTGTTTCACTTCCGCCCTCTACAAATAGTCAATCGGATATTTTCCAATCTATTTATTCACTGTTCACTACAATTTTTTGTGCTAAAGAAAAGGAGCCTGTCAACCAATTAATTAACATTTGCAGCTGAGAGAATACCGTGGAGTTTGAGTACTTGTGCGAATATCGTTAATGGATTGTTCCGGGCCGAGTACCTCTACTTTCAAAAGTCGAGTGGGGCAATATGAAGGTATTGCTGGTGGAGCCACTACGGAATCGGGAGTTGAGATACCAATTTCAGAGACAAATTAAAAAATGAAAATTGTTAAAATTCAAAATGGTGGATGTTGCTTTTTTAAGATGTGATGTCTTAAAAATTCAAAATGGAGAACTATGGACTGTGTAACGCCACAACCTGCAAACAGCTCTACCTCTTAGGAGTGTTGGGCTACCTGTACTCAGGCTGTTCTCATGGAAATGATAGGGTATTTCTCCATCGAGGTAAGCTCGAGCCTGAAACAGAATAAACTTAAAATTAGGCAGCACTTAACAAATTAATTGATACTATAATAAGGTTATAGAAATAAATAATTAAAAAAAGATGGAGAAATAAAAATAATTTGAAATGGAAAATTTAAGGAGCATGCATTGTTTAAAGGAAGAGGGTTTGGTGTATTTACCCTTCACTGATTCATGACCCACCCTGCCATGATATCTTCAAGTCGATGTTAGAGATAGGCCATATAAAAAAAACAATCATCCCAAGCTTTTCCTGAGTTTAAAAGATACACTCAAAAAAAAAAAAAAACATGAACTAAAAATAAATCCAAAATTTCCTTTAAAATAAAAAATTTTCCACAATTTAAGTAAAATTTTCTTAAAATTAATAAAAATTCTTATGTTTGGGTAAAAACGAAATAGTTTATATACTCAGAAATAGTTCATACCTTAAGATATATTTCTTGATTTTAGGAAAAAACAAGTATATTAATAAATATTTATAAATTTTTAAGAAAAACATCTCAGTTTTAAGAAATTTGCATACTAAAATTTAATACAACTATGTTTAGTTCAAAACAAAAAATTAGAACATAATTTACTCCCATTTAGCTCAAAAAATTTGTTTGACTTAAAATGAGAAACTACTTGAACTAAATTGAAATTAAGTTTTTAAGTCTTTCACTAACTAATTTTGAAGAATTGTGTTCTAAAAATTAGTTTAGGCAATTAAAAACAAAAAGTAATCATTTTTTTTCCCTTTGTAACATTAAGAATTTATTTGGTCTTAGAAACTGATGAACAATTTTTAAGAAAATTTTCATCCAACTTAGTTCAGATAAATTTTAAAAACATAAATTTTAAAAAAATATAAAGATAAAATATTTTTTTTTTGTTGGAAAAGCTTAATTTTTTTTAATATTATTTTTCAAAAAAATACAATAAATTAAAAACAAACTAGTAGTTTTCCTAATTTAAAAAAAAAAATATTATTAAATTAAACAAATTAAAGTAGCCATTTAAAAAAATTAAAGTGCATGATTGCAATTTTTGGTTCGTGATCGTTCGTGGGCATGAGTCAAAAATGGCTAATCTTAACAGTCTTAAGTATTGAACTTTAAATATAATTTTGTTTGCTGATTACAATACAAAATATGGCAAGCACATTTTATACATTATGGCATAAAGGCTTTCCTATAATTGACGTTGTGCCTATTGCACTTTATATTTATCGAAGGCACTAAAACTATTTTTTTCTCTTAATAATAAAAATAAATTAAAGTTTAAGCTAAAAAGCCATAAAATACTTATGACATTTTCCATTTTCCAATAATAACAAGAAATGTAACTGTGATATTTTGTATTTTCGCAACAATTTCCTTAAATTAGTTAATTAAAGAAGACAAAGGACCCCCAGTGTTCTTTAGCCACAGATGCCGTGTGTCACTTAGGGCGTCCCTTTTTGTAGTTCTCTCAAGCAGAACCGTTTATTAACTAAGAAAAGGATCTGACTTTGTCACAATTTATTACGTTTCAGGATATTCTACAGTACATTTTTTTAATTTGTTTACCTTTTTGCAAATGAAATTTAATTTATATTTTAAATACATGAGTTTAGTATAATTCAATTTAATTTAGAGACAAAAATGTTTAACAAAAAGCTAGTTAAGAGCATTGTCCTCACAAAGTGGAAGTCCTGTTTACTGTTTTCTATTAAAAATTAAGTTCTCAATAGTAAAATTTTTCTATAATTTAGAAATTTTGAGCAAACTTTAAGTAAAATTTTATTAAATATTCATAAAAAGTGTCTTTAGCGCTGTTTCAATTTCAATATTTCCTCCAAATAAGTTAATTTTTCTAAATTCTAGTTAATTTTTTTTAGTGTATTTAAAATTTCATGATAACTTTTTATAACTTCCCAGCAAAAAAAAAGTAGCAAAAGAAGACAAAAAGAAGCAGTGATTTTGATTCCGGTGTTGTGAAAAATTGGGTCGGAACCAATGATTTTTACATAGGGGTGTCATAGGGTGGAAGTTTTCTTTTATGATCCTTTTTCATTGCTTCTAAAGCTCTTCTTATGGTTTAGTGAATAATGAGATTTTTTGATGTTCCCAATCAGATTTTGAAATTTAGATTTAGATTTTAACAGGACATCAGCAATCGGACCTTAGCATCATTTTCACAATCTTCCGTTAGCTTCGACCTGAGAATTTAACTGGCACGTATGTTGTTGTTTCCAATATAAAGTCTGAATTTGACTATTGGTTAAATTATAACGGGACATTTAGTAATCGGGCCTTATTTATTTAATTACTTTATTCGAAATTCTGGCAAATTTTACTACAATATATTGTTTTGCTTTTCGTAGCAATATTAACTACGATTTTAAGAATTTAAAACCTCGTAAATTGTACGTTAAAGATTGAAACGAATCCTTTAAACTTAAACCATAGTTATAAGTGTAAATTTTTTTATAGAAATATCTATGATTAATGTTTAACTTTGGTTGTTTTTAAAATAAGTTACCCTTCATACATTTGAAAAGTGTTAAATTTCATTAAAAATTACATTTTTGAAAGTTGTAAAAAAGAACTGCCTTAGAAGAGGAAAATCAGAAGTAAACGATACTTTGGAATCAATAAAAATTAATTACTTAAGAATCACTTCTATTTATTTTTGCTGTGTTATTCAAACAAAGAGAAGATCCAGTTGATTATCTATTTAGCTGATCCAATACCCTCGCTGGCAAGAAAAAATGTATTCAGCAAAGAAAGGCCATATGGTCCTAAAAACAAATAAAATTCAGTACATGGATATTTATATAATGTAAATTAACTGATATTTCTCTTACTTTTAATAATTTAAAAAAAATAGTATTACGAAAGCAGAATCTCTTTATAATACAATGAAATTTTTTTTGAACTATTTGATTTCAATAACGAAAAATCAAATCAAATCAAATTTAATTAAAATTTATTTTTATTTTTTATTTATTAAATACGTAAAATGAAAATTTTTCAAAAAAATGTTATTTCTAAAAATTCAAAACTATGTGATAATATAAAAAATTTGAAATGTATACAGAATAAAATAACAAAATTCTGTTCTTAATATTGAACATCTTCCATACAACATTTTTGTAAATACAAAAAAAAATATATATTTTTAAAAAGGCACCAACAATAAAATTTGTATATACAAAAAACTTTTTGTTATTTTTTATTTGTAACTTAAATTTTTATTTTCAAAAAATTTTTATATGAAAAATAACAATTTACAAACAATTAAAACAAAAAATTGTTAGAAATCGAATGTAAATTTTAACAAATATTTTTAATTACTTTTGTGATACTTTTTTCTGTGTAGAATTTGGATAGAATTTACAGTTATTAAAATTTAAATAAAGGCACGACCTCACAACAAAGGCGAATAATTTTTTTTTTTAATATTTGGATTCGTGTCAAATAAATTTTTTTTAGAAAATTTTTGGAGTCGATCAATTGCAAAAATTCAAAACCGCGGATCCAATATGGCGGACAATTTTTTTAAAGGGATCTGATTCGTGTCAAACATTTTTTTCTGAGGAAAGTTTTGGGAATCGTTGAATACGAATCTAACAACAATATTTTTTAATTCAAAATGGCGGATGATTTTTTTCAATAAGTGTTCGGACTTTTGTCAAAAAAATTTTTTTTTTTAAATTTTGGGGGTTTCTTAGTACAATTCTGAATTTAAAACGTTTCGATCAGTAATTTACCTAGTGGGGCTAAAAACAAAAACTAATGAATGGTTTTGGAACAAATTTTGTTTATATATTTATTGCTATGTATTGTATACAAAAATCTTAGTTTTATTCAAAATGTCCGCCCTTGGCCTTCACGCACGCCTTAAGTCGCATTGGCCAGTCATCAATGGGTGCACGCACCTTATCCATTGGAAAATTGGCTACAGCACGAACCAGAGCTGTCTTAAGAGAAGCAATGTTATGGTATCTTTTGTGGGAGACCATATCCTCTAAAACCGTCCACAATTTGTAATCCAAAGAGTTTAAATCAGGCCTGCCAGATGGCCAATCTTCAGAGCTGGCAAATTGTTTCGAAGCTAGGTCTGTATGGTTTTAGCCTTATGAGCTGGTGCAGAATCTTGTTGGAAGTCCAAGGCTGGTTTTGGAACAGGGAATTGTTAAGCGGCTTCACAACTGTTTCCAAAACGGTTTCTTGATAAACTTTGGATGATGTTTTGACCCCTTGTTCACCGAAATGCAAGTCAGTCACCCCATCGTAAGAGACACCCCACCAACAAACCATGACTGCAGCTGAATGATGACCCTTTTCGACCCGTAGAATGAGTTCTGATGCTTCTTTAGATGACCTGGCATAAACTCTTTCATTTTGTTTGTTAAACTTTTTCTGTACGGTAAAAATTTTTTCATTCGTAAACAAGATTTTTCTATGCAAGTTATTAGCGTACTTCTCCAAAAGACGTTTGGATTTTTCTATCCTATTTTTTTTAAACTGCCGTTTGAAAGCTCCAAGACCCAAGTCTTTTTAAATAATACGACTCATGGACTTTTGTGTGATTTTCATCTCACGGGCTATGATTTTCTGTTTCCGGAGAGGATTTCGTTGAATTCTTACTATGACGGCTTTGATTACTTGCTGTGGGCAGCCCGACCGGAGGCGGTCTTTTATATTTCCGGTCACCCCGAACAATTGTATGCACCTGTAGACGAACATGCGACTAATGCCGAGCAGGCGGAGCGTTTTAAAAATATCATTTTTTTCTTTCCTGTGCGATACGGTTTTCTTTATCTGACCACTCCATGGTTAAAGTTAACACAATTTCAAATTCCCGTAACTGACTAACGCTATAGAGGTTACCTTTCAAAAAACATGTGATAATAAAAGGGTATGTTCAATTTTACTATTCTAATGGGTATGTTCAAAGTAGTAACAATATTTATGTCCCTACTAGGTACAAAATGAATTTGACCACTTTTAAACAAATTATCCACCATATTGAATCAGCCGTTTTACACTCAGAAAAAAAAGTTAGTAGAAAAATTTGTAAACGGTTTTCTATCCCACTTTACTATTTTCGTACTGATTTTTAGTAAAAAAATTATTATTTAGCAAATCTTTTTGCTATTTACATTTTACAAATTACAGAATTTTTACAGAATACTTACAAATTTTCGTTGCTAATTTCAGAAATCATTTTACAAATTTTGCAAACCGATTTGCTAAAATTAGCAAAAAAAAAAATTACTAATTTTAAAAAGTCGATATTGAAGGAAATGTTATTTCTAATTAAAACTTATACATACAAACTTAAATTGCCCTAAAATGTTACATAGGATTAAAAAAGGGATCAAATGTGAAGATACCGACTCATGTCTGAAAATAGGACATCCACTTAAAATATCACTAAAAAGGGTTTTTTTAGTTCTAAAAATCAGCCCTAAAAACAATTAAATTTAACCTTAAAAGTAAAAAAAAAATTGACTAAAATATTTTTCGAAAAGGAAATTACCAAATTAAAACAAACTAGTAATTTCGTTTATGTTTTAACAATTTTTAAGATTTTAAAGCCTTTGATTTTTTTTCATTTTGTATAAAATATTTTTTTAAAAAATATAATCAAAATTTTTGATGCTCGATAAAAAAAATTAATCTAAAACTTTGTACTAATATTATTAGTATTTAGTAATTTTTTTTGCTGATTTTAGCAAACAGATTTTAAATTCCACTTTACAAAAAGTCTACTAAAATTTAGTAGCGGCTACTAATATTTCTACTAATTTCATTGTACTACACGTCAGCAGACATGTGTTGCTAAGATTAGCAAAAAATACCGCTGGGCTCAAATTAGCAGAATTTCCCGTAGTAACAGCAACATTTTCAGTTGCCATTACAGACTTTTTTTGGTGAGTGTAAATTTTTTAATTCTAATATTAGATTTGTATTTTGAATCCTCCTTAACTTTTCTCAAAATTATTTGACGTGAATCGGCTCCTTTTAAAAAAAAGTATCCGCCATTTTCAATTTTAAAATTGAATATTATATTCGTATTTAAATACCCTCAAAACTTTCCGAAAAAAATACTCTAGAAGAATATTATTAACATAACATTCGCCTTATAGGATTCGTCATATTAAAAACTCGAATTCACCCTAAATCTAAAGGAAAACCCTCTAATTTGGCAACAATGAACTAAACTCGCCAAAAAAAAGTCTGTAATGGCAACTGAAAATTTTGCTGCTATTACGGGAAATTTTGCTAATTTAACCCCAGCGGTATTTTTTTTGCTAATCTTAGCAACACATGTCTGCTGACGTGTAGTACAACTAAATTAGTAGAAAAATTAGTAGTCGCTACTAAATTTTGGTAAATTTTTTGTAAAGTGGAATTTAAAATCTGTTTGCTTAAATCAACTAAAAAATTACTAAATATTATTAATATTAGTACAAAATTTCAAATTAATTTTTTTTATCGAGCATCAAAACTTTTTTATTTTATTTTTTTTTCAAAAAATTAAATTAAAAAAACAAATCAAAGGCTTGAAAATCTCAAAAATTGTTAAAAGATACACTCAGATTTTTTGTAAAAAAATTATTATTTAGCAAATTTTTTTGCTATTTACATTTTACAAATTACAGAGTTTTTACAGAATATTTACAAATTTTTGTTCCTAACTTCAGAAATCATTTTACAAATTTTTGAAAACCGATTTGCTAAAATTAACAAAAAAAATTACTAATTTTAAAAAGTGAATATATAAGGAAATGTTTTTTTTTTTAATTAAAACTTATACCTACAAACTTAAATTGCCTTAAAATGTTACATATAGAATAAAAAAGGGATCGGAAGTGAATATACCGACTCATGTCTGAAAATAGGACATTCACTTAAAATAGCACTTAAAAGTTTTTTTTGTTCTAAAAATCAATTTAAATTTGACCTTAAAAGTCAAAAAAATATTAAATATTTTTGAAAACAGAAATTACCAAATAAAAACAAAATGATTAATTCGTTTATGTTTTAACAATTTTTAAGATTTTAAAGCAGTTGCGTCCAGTTCATATGCACAATGTGCAAGCATTTACAAAAGAGCTTTTTCACCTACAGCGAGCTTCGCCGAGAGCTTTTACATATATGAGGGCACAATACAAGGATGGAAATTTTAAATTTCGAAATGTTATAAGTTGTATAATTTATTTAAGCCAAAACACTTTAATACTTCTTTTGAAAGATCTTTAAAAAAAAAACGCCATCTTCAAAAGGCTTGCTGTGCTTTGCTAAGGATAGAGCAACAGCAAAAGGAATCTTTTCTTTGATATTTTTTTCATATTAAAATTGGTCGATTGGAAAATTTTTCTTTTGTAACTTTAATTTCAGTTCATCAACTAATTTGGCCCTATCTACATTTTAATTCAAAAATATATTTTGGGATGTATTATAATGCCTTTCAATGGTATGTTTGTGATTGCGTTTAGCATTATAACCACAAACCAAACATACGGGATCGCCGTCATTGTTTTCAATAAACAAAAATAAATGTTCCCACGCTTTATTAAATACATATATATTTTTTGTGAACATAGACTGATCGTTGTGTGTTTGAAAATGTTTCTTTGGAAGATGATGGAAAAGTACTAACGTTCTGAATTTTCCGTCCCTGAAAAAAAGCTCTTTACGACAAACACAAATATCAACTGTTTTAAAGCCTTTGATTTTGTTTTTAATTTTGTATAAAATATTTATTTAAAAAATAAATAAAAAAAAAATTTGATGCTCGATAAAAAAATAAATTTAAAATTTTGTACTTATACTTACAATATTGAGTAAATTTTTTTGCTGGTTTTAGCAAACCGGTTTTTAATTCCGCTTTACAAAAAGTTTACTAAAAATAAGTAGCGGCTACTAATTTTTCTACTAATTTTTATACTAATTTCATTGTACTACACGTTAGCAGACATGTGTTGCTAAGATTAGCAAAAAATACAGCTGGGTTCAAATAAGCAAAATTTTCAGTTGCCATTACAGACTTTTTTTGGTGAGTGTAAAATAATTTATCATTTTGTTTTAACTTGGTAATTTCGGTTTTGAAAAATATTTTAGTCAATTTTTTTTTTAATTTTAAGATTAAATTTAAATTGTTTTTAGGGCTGATTTTTAGAACTACAAAAACCTCTTAGTGCTATTTTAGTGGATGTCCTATTTTTAGACATGAGCCGATACCTTTTTTTAATCTATGTAACATTTTAAGACAATTTAAGTTCTAGTTGTATGTTTTAATTAGAAATAGTAGTATTTTTTTTTTGCTAATTTTAGCAAATCGGTTTTCAAAAATTTGTAAAATGATTTCTGAAATTAGCAACAAAAATTTGTAAATATTCTGTAATTTGTAAAATGTAAATAGCAAAAAGATTTGCCAAATAATATTTTTTTTACTAAAAAACAGTACAAAAATCATAGTGGGATTGAAATCCGTTTACAAATTTTTCTACTTACTTTTTTTCTGAGTGTACCTAAAACTTTGAAGTTTATTTCATTATCTTTTTTGGGGAATAATTTCATTCCTTTTGAGTATTATTTAATTTTTTCTATTTGGTCTTATTTCTGGGAATTTATTTCATTGGGGTTCATTTAAATTTTTTCCTTTAGTTGATATTTCATTTGGGGTTTATTTCGTAATGTCCTAACTCTGTACAGTGATCCTCAACTATGTAACGTAACTTAATTTGTTAATTCTTTACATAACAATTACTATATTAAAAATTGTAATATTCATACTTATAAAGTTTTCTTCTTCATAAAATATACATGAAAACATAAACATATTAATATTCTTAACATTTACAAATTGTGTATTCAAAAGATTTTTTTTTAAATAAAACTTTATGTTTACATAGGATTTTTTCAAGCTTCAATTCATGGTAATGCATTGCAATGACAATATACGTACATAAGAGCAATACTTGCTGTTGTCGTTGTTGTTGTCTTTATTTTTGTTTGTCTCAACTTTATAAATCAGCTTTATTACAAAATAAACAATTGTTGTAGTTGCCAGTCGCTACATATTATGCGAGTAAGAAATAAGGCAGCCAGACTTGCAAACTTGCATAAAATAGAAAATTAATTTTGAAAGATTATCACAAATTTTACACAGTTAAAATATACTTATTTTGATAATAAATTATTTTGCTGTTGATACAATTTATATTTTTTTAAATTTAAAAGTGTGAGATTTTAAAATTTTAGGGAAAACATATGTGATATTTTTTGTTTCAAGGATGTTTTAAGCTCGATATCTTTCTTCAGACAGATTCGAATTTAAGAAACAACAATCAACAAATTTGTTTATTTTGTGTAAAAAATCGTTTAAATCTTTTAATCTGGCAACTCTCTTGAGTATAACAACAATATTTTGCCAGCAATATCATTATCCTTTTTTTTTCTCTGTCACTTTTTTAGTTGTTGTTTGTTTTCTTATATATGCGAGTGTATTTTTAAAGTCACATTCTTATTGCCATGATAACATCACGATTTTTATGGGTAAACAAAAAAAAAAAAAAAAACAACCAGAGGAAAAAAACAATGATTACGAGATGAGTTTTTGAAATGCAACATGGTTTTATTAATAGTTGTTATTGCTCAGTTTTCAAGTTGCTTTCTTCTTTACATGTATTTGTCTTTGCAAGGTTGTATGTGTGTTAGACTCTAATATTGTTTCCTTGTTTGTTGATCCATTTTTTCTTGGCTGCAAATATATATATTTAAAAGAAACAATTCCTTAAAACTTCTTTAAAAATTTCACAAGCGTTTTTCTATTTACAAATGAAGGTCTGGCTTGAAGAAGGTTATTAAAACTACTTTAAAAGCTTTACACAGAAAAAATTATTGCTAAAAAAATTTCAATTAAATTCGTTTTTGATTTTTTTTTTGTTAATTTTCAATTAAAAGTTTAATCATATCAATTAAATATTTAATTGATTATTAACTTGGTGTATACAATATTCTTGTTTACAATAAACACTATTGACAACATACGAGGGCGGATCAATAAGTCCGTGACTTTTCGAACACTGACCAACACTGATCCCATCAAGTACCACCTGTTACTAGACAACTGTCAAATTTTGAGTAAGTTCCGTTATTTACTTTGCGTTTAACAGCAGGATTTTTCGAGGTCCATGAAATAGGCATTTGTTTGATCAATGGTTTCATTGTTGGAGCTAAATCTCTTTCCACCGAGTCAATTCTTTCTTTAGGTTTGGAAATAGTCACTAGGGGCTAAATTCGGAGAATAAGGCGAATGAGGGGCCAATTCGTAGTCTACTTCATGGATTTTTGCCATGAAAATTAAGCTTTCACACGATTACGTTGGTGGTCGATTGTGAGCAAACGCGGCAGCCTTCTTGCGGAAAGCTTTCTCATGCCCAAGTGATCGTTCAAAATTGAAACCACTGAGTCATGTGAGTGAGATGCCTATGCCTTCCACAATCTATCGCACATTCAATCTTTGATCGGCCATATCACTCAACCTCAACTGGGCGTCCAGAACGTTCGTCATCTTCCGTGCTTGTAAGGCCACAACGAACGTCAGTAAACCACTTTTTTACCATTGAAATCGATGGTGCAGAGCCCCATAGTATTTATCAAGCTTTGCCTTGCACAGTGGTCCCAATGACTAATTTAGCGCGAAAAAATCGTTTTTTCGGATGGTACAAAAGTGAAAAACTAGCTTAGTTTTTAAATGACAAATCCCCACCGTGCATAACGGTATACATTTTGTTTGTATATCTGCAATATTATCACTGCAGTATTGTTTTAAACACAAAGAATTGCTCTATTTTGTTTTTAATAAGAGAACAGTCGATAATTTCGTGTGGTTTGGAGAGCTTGTAAAATAAAGTCTAAACATTTTCTTTAATAGTTGTTGGTTTTATTTATACAATAGAGGTATGTATTTTTTTAATTCTTGATGTGCCGTTGATTTAGCATTCCGTTTAGAAAAAATGGATGAATCTACATTGTAATTTGCGTTAGACTTTTAAATGTGAATTTCACCAGCTTCCGCTCCTATTTTTGTGTCGTTATTATCTATAACATGTCAGTTGTTAAATGTTTAAAAAATCAGCTGCCGATTTTTGCCTAAACACTTTATATTGAATCTTTAGGTTGCAATGACTTTCACCAAAAGGGATTTATTCAAAGTTTGGTACGCTGAAAAGGATCAAAAGAAAAAAAATGATGCTGTTATATTTTACATTTTCATCAAAGCTAGTATAAGAGAAGAAAGTGACGACTATAAAAATAAAGTAAAGCAAGCAGCTCGAAATTTCGTTAACAAACTGTCGAAAAAGTGGACGCAGGCACATCGAACAAAGAGTGTTTTCGAGTCTTCTTATAAATGTTGGTTGGATGAATTATTTGTTTTTCCTAGTTAAGCCTCGTCGATGTTTTTGGAAGAAGACTCGTCGGACGGACCGTCAACATCAAAACACGGACGACCTTCCAAACCGTTTTTAGAAGTTGGGCAAAGATAGAAACAAACGAAAACGAAATCTCTTGTGAATACTTGCTCCCCAGAAGAGTTAACATTTGCTGCTGCAAGTAGTCTTTATAAAGCAGGCAAAAGAGTTGCTGCAGACGTTATTAGAACCATAGATATTTCTCCAAAGAGGCCACTAAAAATTAAAACATTGTTAAGTACGCCATCCAAAGAACTAATACCTTATAGCAGTGAAGAAGCGCTGGCGATGTACATTGATGGCAAATACTCAAAAATTCGTATGTTTCTATGCGTGCGGATGCCGAAAAACGTAATGCTGATATATATCCATCTTACAAGAAACTTTTGGTTGCCAAAAAAGATTGTTACCCATGCAATGGTATAAAGATTTCAGAAACATCTGGCGAAGTGGCTTTGCAAAGTTTAGTTGACCACACGACAAATAGGCTAGTAAAGCTACTTAGAGAAAAGCTCGAAGAACTTACATGTTCATCGCTAATGATTACATATAAATGGGGATGTGATGGTAGCAGCGGTCACAGCGGTTAAATGCGCAAAACCATTCAGAAGACGAAACGGATTCTGAAACAAACCCAGATGAATAAACATTTACATATATCGATGAAATACTGCATAATGTTAATTATTTTAAATAAAATACGAAACATCTGAAAAAACAATAATCTTATCTTTTTGTGTATTTTTTTTTGACTATTTGTTATTTTTTTGTATTTGCATTGAATATATAAATATTTTGACTAATCAAAAAACACAAATCAAGCCATAGTTATAACAATGATTATGAACTGGATTTTCATGTCTTATTTTTACATAGAAAGTGCCACACCCACACAATCGAATCCGCCCATATTTGGCGAGAGATAGTGCCATACCAAGTCATTTGTTCGTACAAATTTTTATGCTTCTAGGTACTTTTAAAAAACAGTTATGACTTTTTTCGCGCTAAATTCGTCATTGGGACCACTGTGCCTTGGTAAGATTGACGATTTTTTTTTGGCAAAAAATAATCTTTAATAAGCACGCGAAATTTACTTTCTTCCATTTTTAAAAAATTCCACGAGGTTGTATGTTTTGAACAGTTGTTAAACGCAAATTAAATGACGGAACTTGCTTAAAATTTAACAGGTGGTACTTGATGGGAGCAGTCACGGACTTATTGATCCGCCCTCGTATAATAGTCATATTATTTTAATTTATTTATATTTCAACTTTTATTACAATTATTAAATCCCTAAACCAAAAAAAAATATATTTTTAATATCACGCGTATTATTATTTAATATGAAGCGTTATAACTTATTTTTTTTTATTAAATTTACAAAACCAACATCTGTGCTGCCGGATAAGGGGATTTGGCTTTAGGTTTGAAAATTTATTGATAAAAAAATTAAATTTTTATAGATTTTTCAAATTGATAATCGAACAATTTCTGCTAACGTATTGGTTTTAATGCAGATAAGTTTGTGATTCTAGGAATAAATTATAATCACTTCATACCAATGATTAAATTTTGATGCGATTGAATAATTTGTTTTGTGATTCTATTCGCAAACGATTTTTGGTTATTTAATTTGTTAAAATTGAATCAATTTGATTGATTCTTTGAAAAGAATCAACAAAAATCAAATTGATTCTCTGAATTTGATATAAATTGAATAAAGTAGAAAATTATTCAAACAATAAACAGAATTTTGCAAATCAATATTTATCAATCGATATTTGGTTGTATTAACCGAATTTTGGTCACTACAAAAAATTTATCGGTGGCTATAACTAAAACATTCGGTTGCCAAAAAAAAAGCAGTGGTCGCAATGCATCTGCTTTCACTGTATATATATAAAAAAAAATTAAATTTACTTGCAAATTTTAATTTTTTTTTAACCGAAATTCTATTGTATTTACCGATTTTGTGTTGTATTAATCGAATTTCTGTTGCCACAAGCAAATATGTAGGTTGCCCCAATCGAACCATTCAGTTGGAAAAAAATTTGATTGTTGCAATGAATCTGTTTTCTCTGTGTAACAATATAGGTTTGCTTGTGATATGATTTCATCGTTGGAGTCAAATCTCTTTCCGCCGAGCCATCTCTTTAGGTTTCGAAACTTGAAATACTCACTCGGGGTTAAATCCGGAGAAGAGGGCAAATGAGGGAGCAATTGATGGATTTTTTCTATGGAAACTGTCATTTTTCATTTTCTCCTCGCGGTAGCCTGCTATCAATGGCTGACAAACACAAACTAAATAACACAGATTGCTTAAATTTTGACAGAAGTCAACTGATAGATGCCTGTTGACAGAAGTCCTTCAAGTAAAGAGTCGGGAAATTTAAAAAGTCACGATCTTATTGACCCGCTGTCGCAAATTAATTCTTCAGTATTGCAATTTAAAATATGATTTGGGATTTTTAAAGTTCGTCTGTTTTTTTTTTAGTGGAAAAACATTTTTGATTTGAGTTCTTCAGATTTATTTAAAAATTAAAGAATTCATTCTTTTTAACTACTTCTTTATATAACTGGTATTTTTGTTTTATAGTTAATTCCAATGCGCTTCTTTGCATAATTTATAAGTTGTATACATTTTTATTTATGTGTGTGTGTAACTCTGTTTCCTTTTGTTATTCATATTCGTTTTTTTTTTTGTTTTGCTCCAACTATATTGTAATTTTTTTTTTCTTATGTTTTTATAATAATTTTCATTGAAAATACTTGCGATTACTCGTATATATTTCATAAAACATGCACAAACATGTGTAAGATTTTATCGTTGCTGGTGGTAAATGCATATGGGGTCTTTTTCGGTGTAATACATTTATTGTAGGTGTTGACAATTTACAACTGGGAATGAGTCATAATTTCAACTTGAAGTTTTTTTCTTTTCTTTCAAAACATAACTTTTCTTTTAAGCCACTACTTATAATAAATTATGATTTAAGGATTTTAACATTATATTTAATATTAGATTTATAGTTTATGAAATTAAAATAAAAAATGTTAAAATTTTCAGGGAAATATATTTATTTGATAATGCAATGTTGTCTTAAAAACATATTCGTTTAGTAAAACTCAACAATTATATAATTCTAAAGATTTGCTAATTTAACTAAAGAGTGTATAATTTAATTTGTGTATTTTCATTAATTATCACTTTTATTAATTTATTTGTACACATTACTTTTAAACATAAATTATTAAAATACATATAAATTGTTTTAACCCAACTAACAAAAAAAATATTGTCAAACTAATTGTTGCAAAAAAAAGCGCAACATTGATAAAACTTTAAGGAAAGCACTAAAAGTGTTTTTGAATAAATGAAATGAAGGAAATGCCACGGATGTAGGTAAATATGCCACTTAATGTAAATTGCATAAAAAAGAAACTTTTATTTTACGGTACCCCGCCATTGTAAAATATGAAAACTAAATTCAAAACTGTAATTTAATAAAGTGAAGAAGGGAAAGAGTAAAAACAGAATACAAAAGGCAGAGAAGTGGCAATATATACCACAAGTTAATGTTAAAGTTCCCCAAGCCACTTAAAATAATTTTTCAATTAGGAAAATGTTTGTGATCTTGAACCGAACAAAGAATATCCCATATATATACAGTGACTCAAACAATTGACCACATGTTTCACTGTAAAAATAAAACTACTCATCAGAATTTGCTCATTTTTGCTGCTTACGTTTTGTTATTTTGTTAGCAAAGCAATAAGTCTAAGTTCAACGGGATCAGTGGTACCGTTATCATTTTGTAACAAAATAAGTAAAAAAAAAATGCATGTGGTCAATTATTTGTGTTTATTAAAACAGTAAGAAAATAAATAAAAATGACTATTAATATTTAATGTAGCCACCATTGGCTGCAAGAACATCTTCGAATCTACTTGGCATACTGTCCACCAAGTTCTTACAGCAGCTTGCTGGAATCATCCCCCTTGCTGCGTCGACCTGTGCCCACAACTTCGCACCAGAGATTTTCAATCTGATTTAGATCAGGTGACTGGGGTGGCCATGGAAGTACTTTGAATCCACTGTCTATAAGCCATTTTTGTGGCATTTTGGCGATGTGTTTTGGATCATTGTCATGTTGAAAGACAATGTCCTGGGTTTGCTTGTAAAATTTTTCGCATGTAGCAGGGAGGTTTCTTGACAAAATGTCAACATAATAGCTGGCATTCATCTTGCCAACTATACGTTGCATTGTTCCAACACCCCCTGCCATCATACAGCCCCATATCATAACACTACCGCCACCAAACTTTAATGTCGCCTTCACATAACGAACCTCCAAAGCACAACCAGGTTTGCGCCATGTCCACATCCGGCCATCTGATCGCAACCAATTAATTTTGGACTCGTCCGAAATATGACCTTCTTCCAATACACCGCAGTTTAATGGGCATGAGCACGGGCGAACTCCAACCGTAGCTTTTTATGTCATTGCGTTAGCAACGGTTTTTTGATTTTAACGTGCCCTTTGAGACCAGCTGCACGCAAAGTATTTCTGATGGTTTCCACTGATTCCTATGAATTTGGACAGCATTTTCCACATATTGCGTGCAGAGATCTCTAAGAATCCGCCGTTCGTAATCCGGGCTCAAATTATTATTAATAATTTTGAAAATATTTGTTATGAACTTACTTGATGAAAAATATTCACTTTCAATTTAAAAAATTTCAATCACTGATTTTTAAAATAAAATATTTAATGTTATCGCTATAACTTTTTGTACACAAATAATTGACCACATGCATTTTTTACTTGTTTTGTTACAAAATGATAACGGTAGCACTGATCCTGCTGAACGTAGGCTTATTGCATTGCTAACAAAACAACAAAACTTAAGCAGCAAAAATGAGCAAATTCTGATGAGTAGATTTGTTTTTACAGTGACTCAAACTCTTTTTATTGAAACATGTGGTCAATTGTTTGAGTCACTGTATATATCAAAATCGCAGATTTTGGTGATTATGAGAAATTTTCAAACTGTCACATTTGTGACTCATAAAACATTTGTATTTGATTTAATTTTTTTGTTTGTAAGCGTGTATCAAAAAACACTCACGCGTTTTATAATTTAAATAATTTAAAAAAACTGCGTGTGAGTGTTACGAGGGTGGGCCAAAAGTCCGTGACTTTTTGAGTGAAACATAGCTTTTTTGATAAAAATCATTTTATTTTTCAACATAGTCCACTTTGACCTCTAAACACTTTGTCCAACGTTTTTTCAATTTTTGTTATCCCTTGCAAAAAAGTTAGATTTGTCGAGGTAATCAAAGTAGGAACCTGTTTGTGAGATGATTTCATAATTGGAGTCCAATTTATTTCCGCCAAGCCATATCTACAGGCTTGGAAACAATAAATAGTCACTCAGATCATGGATCTTTCCCATGGAAAAAAAGGTGCCACACGATTGCGTTTGTGGTCGATTGTAAGCAAACGCGGCACCCATCTTGCGGAAAGTGACTATTCAAAATTGAAACCACTGAGCTATGTGAGATGCCTATGGCTTCCACAATAACTTGCCATTTAAATCTTTAATCGGCCATATCGCTAATTTTTTACAATTGTTTCGGGTTCTAAACGCTCATTTGAGGTCTCTATCAAATGAGCGTTTAGAACGTTTGTTATCTTCCTTACTTGTATGGTCACACCGAAATTCAGTAAATCATTGAAATTGATGGTTCAGAGTTCCCATAGTATTTATCAAGCTTAGACTTGGTTTGTGTGATGTTTTTTTTCCGCAAAAAATAATGCCTAATGAGCACACGAAATTCACTTTTTTTCCATTTTCTCCTCAAATCAATGAATGAATAGAATGAATAGACATTCTATTAATTCACAATCTAGTCAAATTTTAAACTTGAATTTTTTTCTCGTTTGAAATTTTTATATTTTTGTTTAAAAATATTTTAGCAGCCACAGCAGAAAATAAGTTTGTTTATTATAGATACTACTTGTAAAGAAAACGACTATCTCTACTTCCCTGACTTTTCTTTATTTTGCAATACAAATTGAACATTTGGTGCCGTTTTTGTACGAAAGCTGTTTTTTATATGGACTTTGCGGGAACTCAAAATAGATCAATTACATTGTTTTACCTGATCTAACTTTTAGCTTTTGTTGTTTTTAATATTTTATTAAATTAAAAATACAAAAATTTCTAATATTTTTATGACAAATATTTTTGTTTACATTTAAAAGAGAAAATCCAATAATTTCTAAGACTTGGCAGCATTTCATACAAATTCGAAAAAAGCAAACCTAGTAAATTTTGTCTTTTAATTTTAATCAAGAAAAAAAATGTATAAAAAATGTATTTTTAGTTTGGTTCGAGATCAAATGAATTTTTTTTTATATTTTAATTAAGTAATCTTGGATAATATACAGAAAAAGTTATTTTTACACTAGCCGAATGGAGTGCATTTTCTAGTCATCTACGACCTTGATTAACATTATTCGTGCCCTTGAAAGTGCTAATTGTAAATATCTCTATTTAACTCACAAATCAAATAGTAAATACGTTAGCTTAATTACCTTTTAATTTGATTTGTGAGTTAAATAGAAATATTTATAATTAGAACTTTCAAGGGCACGAAGAATATTGGTGAAGGTTGCAGCTGACTAGAAAATGCATTCCATTCGGCTAGTGTCTAAATAACTTTTTTTGTGTATTCTCTATGATTACTTAATAAATAAAAAAAAATAAGAAAATCTTGTTTATTTAAAAAAAATTTCTTATGATCTCGAAACAGACTAAAATAACATTTTCATACATTTTCATACAAGTATTAAAGATCAACTATAAAATAAAAACTTCGACAACTATCTTCATATTAAATTATATTTTTGAAGTTGTGAAAGCCAATATTCACCCTGCGGGAAAAAAGGGGTCAGTTGGGAATTGGGACCTGTCCCTGGATAGGTGAAAACTGAACCGGTTCCGAAAAAAACATATCACGAGATAGGTGAAAAGAGCACCGGTTTCTAAAGTACCTATCATGCGACCGGTTTAAAAGTCACGACATGTCCTTTTAGACTAGTCCTGTGACATGTCCCAGAGGGCAATTGACCCCCTCCTAGGACAAGCACATGTTAAAGTGATCTGTCCCGTGATCGGTCCCTATCACAATGAACCAGTCATGTGACGTGTCCTGGGATAGGTCGTTTCCCGCAGAGCGGTTGTCTAATTTAATATTTATATTCCATATAAATATTATTTCGTTCCACAAAATTTTATTTTAAGAAAAATTTTATTTCTAGATTTTTCCGGTATCGAACCTAGGCTTCCAGATTAATAATTCACACTCTTACTTACTGCACCACAACTTAATTTAATTTTCTTTGATATATTTGTTATTCAAACATTTGAATATTTTTTTTTTTTAATGTGGGCCTCTACCAAGATTTGAACTTGGAAATTTGAAGTTCTACGCTAGCTCTCTACCCACTAGCCCACAAACACTTATAAATTTTGATGACAATTTTTTAGGAAAATAAGTGTAGAAGAAAATTCGTTTACAAATATTTACCAATCGTAAGTGGCTTTTTCTATAATCAATACAATCCACAATTCGGTTGCTTCTACTAAAAGCCTTATTAAATGATATATTTTATCAGGATAACCATATTTGTAGTATGACATTTTATTAAAATTGATTGGAAAAACTAAGTTTTTATTAACTACCCTGCGGGAAAAGGACCTATCCCAGGACACGTCAAGTGACCAGTTCATTGTGATAGGGACTGATCACTTGACGGTTTTTTTTTAGGTAGTTATAACTAGTTTTTTTTTTTGAACCAGAACTATCAATAAATTTTTGCTGTAAAAATTCTTTTCAAATAACAAAATCTTCGATTAACTGTTGGGTAATTTAAATGATAATATTTTTTTCGAGCGCCCCGGTAGGCAAGTTGGTAGCGTGTTAACTTATCCGAGCGGGAGTCGTGGGTTCAATTCCCACCAGAGGCTCTGGTCTATTTTTTCTACAACGATCCGATAGCCTTTGTTGCTGCACCCAGAAAAAATATTGGTTGCAATTCGATCAAAACCGTTAACATTTATTTGTAAGGATTTAATTTTATTTGGAATAACCTAAAATCCATTAATAAAGCAAAAGTGTTGTATTGGGAATTAAAAAAAGGGAAAAGAGAACAAAAATCAATTAAAAATAAAATTTGTTTAGTATTTGTGTGTGAATATTTATTTATTAAAAAATTGTCGATATATTAAAATGGTAACTACAAGTTACCACTTTTGGAACGTAATAATATTTTTGTGGAATATAAATATTTAATTAGATCACTGAATAATGGCATTCCCAACTAAATATATAATTTAATATGAAGACAGTTGTCGTAACCGCCAGAATGGGATTGACAACGAATTCGATTGGCACAACTGATACTGTTTTCTGGGTGTAGTGCTCGGTTAGGGTATAAGAATATAATTTGTATTTATATGATTAATATAAATAATAAAATAAATAAATAAATAATATTTTTTTCAATATTGATTAAAATAAACAATATTTTGGATGATGTGACATTGTTTCGGTTATAATTGTATTTACCTGTTCTGATGAAGAACTTTAAATACACTCAATTACAAATTTTAAATAACGATACAATTTTGGTAAATAAGATAGAATTCCAACCAATTTATTTTCTGTGTGAAATAATAATAATACAATCTTTCATTAAGCATCCTTGTGAGTTTATTAAAGATACCCGAAAAAGTTAATTTAAGCAAATCCTGGGACCGTTTTGGTCAATATAAACCAAATTCACAAAAGTGGGGTACGCTGTCAACTAAAAGTGTCATCCCACTCATAAGTTAACATATAAAATACATAGAATTTTTCATTTATTATAATACTCTTTATTTTTAAACGAAATTGTTAACTGAATATTTTAACTAACACAGAGAATTCACAATTTGTTGTATTTTTTTTTTAATTAAATGACTAAGTAATATAAAAGTCAAAAAAATGTATTTATTCTATTGAAAACAACTTAAGGGACTGTCATATATTGTCAGTAATTATTCTATGATTTTTTTTCCGCCCAATCTCAAGTCTAAGGGAACAAAGGAAGGGGTATCTTTTTCCCATTAGACTTGAGATTGGGCCGAAAAAAATTTCTAGTCTCGTAGACTTGTCTCTTATGTCAAATATCCAAATTTTAAAGCAGTCGGATATCTTACCAGAGAATATTGTGTTCTGAGTGACTTTAACCATTTTTTACAACACTCATAAAATATTTTGACAAAAGATTTCGAAATCTCAAAATTAGGGATTGTATTGTTTTCTATAGGAACCCTCTAAAAAGTCCACTTTTTCTAGGTCTGTTATGTATTATTATATCTGGTGAGTATATTTTTTTTTATAAAAATGGGTTTTTGCTTGAATTTTGTTTAAAACTGAATTGGGGAACAATTTAAGAATACTTTTTTTTGGGGGGGGGGGGGGGGGGATAATTTTGAAGATTTCAACTTGCAATACGGATATATGAGACATAATTATTCTGGCAGCACTGTTTGGTAATGATATTTTAGAACACACCCACCCCACCGCACAGTGTGAGATTTAGTCAATCTAGCATCTCAAAATTATTTTTTATATGAAGTTTTAGAGATATCAACTTGAAATTTGGCACGATCGTTAAGGAGATTATAAGCTTCAATATGGTGAAAGATAACTAGTTCCAACTAGTGTCAAAGGGGACTAGTTCTGAACTATCCTCAAAAACACTAGTTGGGGACAATTTTTTTTACACATTAATATTCAAAATTTCTTCTTTTTTTCTCTTCTAACTAAAACTTGTCGATATATTGATATAAGTACCCTCATACAACCATTTCTATAAAATGCTTCAAGTTTCGAACTTTAGTTTTCGATGATTCTTTGCAAATGAGAAAAATAAAAAGTTAATGTTATTTCAATGTTAAATTTATTGATATCTAAAACATAATATAGATGAAAAACTAAAAAATTCAACGAAAGTTCTTAAAAGAATGGAAAATATTCAAAATAAGGTAATCAAAAACCAAAATAAAGAAATTATATACAAATTATACAAAAGTAAAAAGCGAAAAGTATAAATAAAAAAATAAGAAATTTATACAAAAATAAAAATTCCAGAGAGCTGCAAGCAAAGTTTTTTATGCTAAATCATCAAATTCATCATTTAGTTGAGTGTCAGACAAAAGTGCAATGACCTCAGAAGGTAAAGTAGAACGCTTGGTTTTTGGGGGCAACCGTAAACTTGTAATCAAAGGGTCTGACGTGATAAGCAACCTATGCAATAAATCTATGTTGGTGTCAACTCGGGACGTTTTTCTTGTGAACAGTTCGCGATACTGCGAAGACGTGTAATTTGAAAGAGCGGTGCAGACTTTGCCGTCAATCATACATAGAATTAAATTGTTTTTAACCTTGAAACTATAACCGTGAAGCTCAAAGTTAGTTGGTTTCAAAACAGAAATTTGCTGCCGAATATGTTCCACTTCCGCTTTAATGACCTCACGCGTCTCTTTCGTGAAAATAAATTTGATCGGTCTGCAATATCTTGTCGAAGACGCAGCTGGATTTTGCCAAAAAATATGTTTCCTTCCTTCAGCTCCAGAGTTAAGTTGAAGAGGCACCATCCGAAAATTTAAGCTTGTAACGGTTCTGTTCAGCTCCATCGCATCCCCATTTTATTATTATGCTTAATTCATCCTGAATGGCAGGGAACGACTTAAAAACCTTATATTGTGCATCTATTAATCTTTTCACCGTGTGGTCTATTAAGGATTGCAAATTGATTTCGGCATATGTTTGAGTAACAGTAACAAGGCTTGGGTAGCACAATAATTTTTATTGCTTAACGAGGTCATAGCATGGATACAATTTCGGACTGTATGGTATCGTATGCAATCGTATTCCACGGTATTGCTCAGTTGATAAATTTTCGTCTACCATCATGGCCAGTGCTTGATCTGGTGTAAGACTTTTCTTTTCAGTAATGCTTACCCTTGCTCTTTTTATAGCTGTACCTCTCGAAGGGGATGCAGCCGACAACTCTTTGACAATGTTTGCTGAGTCTCTTTTTCCACAGGATCTCAGATGCATTGCGGTAGCCATAGTTAATTGTTCCGAAGCTACATTTGATATTAACTCTTTGCATTTCCGTTTTTGTGTACTCGAAGCACTTTCAGCAAACTCTTTTTCTCGCCTTCCGCGTTGCGGTATTTGTTTTGAAGTTGATGGTTCGTGATCAAGAGCAAAATCAACAGCAGAAATTTTTGAACTTAGCCAAATAGCATTGTCATGCATAAATTTTGCTTTATCACGGTGAGATTTGCTCCATCGCGATTGAAATTGGAAGCAAAGCTTTTTTATACGATCCTTAATTTTGGTATCGTCAACATCTTTTCCAAAAATTGATATAACGTGCTTTTCGACCGCTTTTGTTTTTTCGCTTTTCACCTTGCTCAACCAAATCCAAAATAGCTCCTCTCGCGATATTTCACTCATACTAAAAAAAGGCAAAAAATGGGCAGGATTTTATTTTTGAAATTTATTTTGGGCACATTAACAAAGATTCTGCTGGCATTCCCATCACGGAACTCCGTGGGACTTGGAAGTTCTAGTCTATCAAAGATTTGAAAGCTTTAAAATTTGTCTTACCTTTTAGCTGGTTATAAAACAATTTTTTCAAAATACTTGAGTGCAAAAATAAAAATTGTATAAAGCAAAAATTTTAAGTTTAAGTAATAACCTTCAATACAAAAAATATTTTAGGCCAAAAAAAACCACTCACAACTTCGACCTGATCACTCAAACTTTTGTGATCAATGCAAGCTTGCAAATCAATTTTTGCATGCTATGCAATTGCACGTGTTTGATAGCTGTTATCACGCCAATAACATTTTTTATTCTCTTTTGTGTTTGTTTTCGTAGCAATTGGGGTCTCTTCTCACGTAAAAAAAAATATGAGCGAGTTACGAAAACATTTTTTTTTTGAATTTCGAGATGTCAGATTGATTAAATCTCACACTGTGCACCGTGCGTATGAGTGATATTGTACTCAATTAATAACACTCATACGCCACAAGATTCAATATTAATGAAACAAAAAATCGATAAATCACTGACAAATCAATTCTATCTTATGCTTTAAAATTTATTATTTCTATTACAAATTTTTGTTACGCTTCTGTTAATAGAGTTTATAAACAAATTCTTTATGAAACAACTCAACGTCTAATATAGAAAAATATGTAAAGTTGCCAAAAAGTTTGAAATATTAAAAAAAAAAAAATACAACAATACTTTCGACACAACAATAAAATGTACCCAAAAACGAGTGTTTAGAGGTGTTTTGAAGTTGTTGTTTAGTGCCACAAATAAAAAAAAAAAACTAAAAGAAAAAACACCATCATCTATGCCACCAACTAACACAAACTATGTAAATGCATTACAAGTAATAAAGTTGTACATAGAAAAAGCATGACAATAACTAAAAAATATATAAATACTCTTGACTCCTCATTTTAATATGCAACAGCAACAGCAACAACAACATCTCAACCCATTCTTCCACTTAAAGACGTGTGGTTGGAGTAGTGTAAAAGTTTTTCTTTTGTTTGTAGCCGTGATTTTTATGAGTTAAAAATATTGTTTAAATAAGTTTTTGCAACTAGTAGAAGTTGTAAGTAGCCAAGTAGTTAATTTTTAGGGGTATGTGTGTGTGTGTGAAATATATTTGTTGTTACAATGACGACGATATTTGCCTGCCACACAATTAATGTCCTCATAAAATTTGTTACAATACATAATAATACTTATGTTTTTTGTTTGTTGTGTTATTTTTGGAGAACTTTTATTTTTGAAATTGTTGTTCCCTCATTGAGTAGTTGAAATTTGTTATAACAAAAAACACTACACTTTTGCGGTTCTCATAAATATTTGAGCTTAAAAATGCTTGTTACAATCATGTTTTTTAAAAGCGTGATATAAACTTTTACCATTAAAACAAGTTTTGCATAATATATTTGGTGGCTGTGGGTAGAGAGACCATTTACTTTTTAAGTGACAATAATGTTCATTTTTCATAGGATTGGTATGCTTTTAAACTAACAGGGAAACTATATCAGGGGGATTTCCGAGATTAACATGAAATTTGAGGCGGTGGGTAAAAAATTCCCAGTTAGGTATAGATTATGCAGCGAAGACGGCTTCAGACAATTCACAGAGAAGAGAACCACTTACAAGGGAACTCTCTTAAGTGAATACTTCGACCGAGTCAAAATTTGGTACAGAAAAGACTAAATTAATAATCGCCCAATAGGTGGTAAAACGCACGGGGAAAGGAGAGGGGGAGCGTTAAGAACATTTTATAAGATTCTAGGGCCGACTATTTAAAGTGTTTAAGAAAAAATGACAATTTATTAAACAGAGGAAACTGTTTCATTGTGACAATCAAATTTTTTGCCAATGGAAAGGTTTGGTTGGAGACACCGATATATTTGTTTGTGGCAACAGAAATTCGGTTATCACAACAGAAATTTGGTTAATACAACTGAATTTTAGTTAAAAGAAAATATTTCAATTGCGTCAGTAATACATTTGATTACCACAACCAAATAATTTCGTTGCTACAACCAAAGGAATTCGGTTGTCACAATAAAACTTTTTCCTCTGTGTAGCAACATGGATCTATAAATGTACACAATAAAAACTGGTTCAGTGTAACAATCGAATTTCTTGGTTTAAGCTACCGATATATTTGTTTGTCGCAACCGAAATTCGGTTAATGCAACAAAATTTCAGTTGGAACCAAATTATTTAAATTGTAACAGGACAACATTTGTTTGGGACAACTAAATAATTCGGTTCCTGCAATCAAAATATTCAGTTGGCAAGAAATTCAGTTGTCCCGATGCCTTGCTAGAAAATTCTATGTACACCCAGAAAACAGATTCATGCTGACAGCCGAGTTTGTAGCCAATCGAATGGTTCGGGCGTGGTAACTGATATTTTCGATTGTGACAACTAAAAACCAATTGAGACATGAGTAATTTGACTGTGACAACAGTATTTCGGTTGCATCAATAACATTTCGGTAGTTACAACCAAAAAATTTCGCTGCTCCAACTGAATTATTTGATTTGGCAGCAAATTCGGTTGTCAGCAGGCATTTGTTTTCTGGGTGTATTTACAATTTTTTACCAAGGCACGTATTTTTTTTTTTGTAAAATTTATTTAAAAATCTCCTTGAACTCTGATATGATGTTATTATTTTGAATTTAACTGAAGTTAAAAACAAAACCTTTTACTACAGTATAACACAAACACACACACATTTGTGTTTTCAACAACAAAAGTGAAAACAAAAAATAAGAAACAGCATGTTTTCTTTTCTTCTATTTTCTAACAAAGTTTTTTCAACCGGAAACGGATGCTGGGATAAAAACTTAAGGTTTTGTTTTTGAGTAGAAATAAATTTTATAGAAAAATAAATGCCAAATAAAAAAAAAAACACTAATGCCTGCTAACTTATCACAAAATAACCACAGTTTAGTTGTTAACAATTGTTATGAATGTCAAATTTTGTATAGAGTTAACAAAGGTTAGTATTAAGCTTTGGTTATAATTTTTTACTTGAAAAGTTATCTTCCCTATAGATAACATAATATTTTTTCTCAAATCATATGCAGTTGAAGACATGCTAACAAAAGTTCAACAATTTAATTTGTTAAAAGAATGAAAATAATAAATAATTTAAAAATTTAATAATTTATCTAAATGCACATTGACCTATACATGCACATTACTTGATAAACATTTACACGTAAAGATAATAAATTGTTAAATATATTTTTACAAACATTTTGTTTTTGCATTTTGCCTGAAACTAATTTTAATAAATTTTAAATGTCATTTAGTATTTTTTGTTTTAATACTCTACATAAAATTTAAAAATAGATGAAGGTATATCATGTTGCTGGTAATCTTAAAATAATTTCCATGATGAATAAGTTAAAATTTGGGCAAAAAATCTATTTCTTAATTAATAAAATTTTTATAAAATATTTAATTTTTTAATATTCATATAACAATTAAAGAAATTTCATTTTGTTATGATATTTTTTAATAATTAATATTTCCATAAATGTATTAAAAAGTTTAATGTCAATTGACTATTAATTTTTTCTGTGTAGACTTAAAATGTATACAGAAAATTTTAGATTTTAAGGTATTTTTTTTACCACATTGACCTTTAAATATTCTTTGTTTGATATTAAGCAGAGATGGAAAAAGTTTAAATGGATAAATAAAACAAATCCCTGCAATGAAAAGCGGGGGTATTTTAAAAATATTTTGGAAATGAATTAACCTTTTTTTTTATCGGATTACCATAAAAATCTTTACATTTTTTTAATCTGATAATAAAACCTGACTAAAAGCATGGCCCGGCTTTTTGCCAAAATCAAACCTATATCAATGCCGATTAAAAAATATTGAATAATTGAATAATTATTCAGATTCAAAACAAAAAAATCATGAAATATATCTACCATCCCAGCAAAAATTTGGTAATGGATGCGATATACTCATGCATTACCTTGTAATGGTAGGCCGTTACCTTTTGTATTATTTGCAATCATAAAGTAATGAATTTTGCATGATTTATAAACGTAAAGTAATAATTCAAATATTTTTGAAAATCTAGTTCTATACTCATTACTTTATGTTCTTTTGTAAGCAAAATTGTAATGTATGTACGTTTCGACATCACGAAAGAAAACATGAAATGCAACTATTTATTTAAGTTTAAAGCAATCAAATGTTATATGCGTCGATAGCTCAGTGGGTAGAGATGTTGGCTCACGTACAGAGTTTCCAGGTTCGACTCCCATCATGACAACGTTATAATGGGTGGTTAAATTTTAAGGGCCGATGTTGATTTTGAATAAAACACAAATTATTTAGGAAATTTTTGTCATTTCTTTTTATTATGATAATATGGTATGGTTCAATTATGTATGGAACAAAATATCGGCCAAATGGCCGCTGCGACCTCGGCGGCACACCTCCATCCGCTGGTCCAAATATTCGATGACGCTGAGGCATATTTGAGGTTCTATGCCGTTAATGTGCCGAATTATCTCATCCTTTAGCTCCTAAATTATTGCTGGCTTATCGACGTACACCTTTTCTTTCAAATAACCCCAAAAAAAGAAGTCCAACGGTGTCAAATCACATGATCTTGACGGCCAATTGACATCGCCACCACGTGAGATAATACGGCCATTGAATTTGTCGCGCAAAAGAGCCATTATTTCGTTACTTTTGTGTCAAGTGGCGCCGTCCTGTTGAAACCACATATCGTCCAGGATCATATCCTCATTTCTGGCCACAATAAGTTCGTTATCATCTCGCGATAGCGAACACCATTTACGGTAAATGCTTGACCAACCTCATAACACACTATCGCGGACAACAGCAATGTTTTCCGCAGAACGAACTGGGCGAGCATGCACAGGTGTTTTCACAGACCCGGTTCGCTGAAATTTGACCACAATTCTCCTGATTGTGGACACATTTGGTCGATTATGCTGACCAAAAAAAAAAAACACGAAGTGCACGAAATGCACGAAATGCATTTTGATTTGAACGGCCATTTTCATAATAAGCCTGAATAACTTTAACGCGTTGCTCGATTGTGTATCTTTCCATGGTTCAAATTGAGTTAGTCTGAAATTGAGAAATGTCAAATGAAATGCAGAAAAAAACTTGACGTTTAGGTGTCATTCACATTAAACATCGGCCCTTAAAATTTAACCACCCTTTATTTAATAACGTTTAAAATATTTGTAATAATTACTTTTTATTAATAATATTTTTTATTAAAACCTATTTGTAGACACATTAATTTTCGGACCCTAGTAACCATATAAGTAACCACTTACTTAATCACCTCTAAAGTAATGGGTTCATACATTACTTTAAGGCTCATCGCCTGAAAAATTTAATTTAAGGTAATGCATTGTCCCCTATGGCTATACATTACTTTACACATTATTTGGTAATGTGTGGTTTTGCTGGAATGTTCAAAATAGTACTTTTTTAAATTTGATAATTAAAAAAGCTTTGCTTGTTGACCTATAAGCACTTGGAGCCATCAATGCCATCTTTATACATGGGTGGTATCATTACTGAGATAAATGAAGCTCTTGATGTTCTGTGCATAAAAATTCAATGTGATGTTCGTTTTGTCTTTGCTTTTTTAACCGGTGTAGAAAAAACTTCACTCCTTCTGATGCTTTTCTATTTATACCAGCTATATTCGACCGAAGATGTGGTTCAAAGTCTATTTTGGAGCTTCTATTGACTCATTGAAGCATCGTCGTGGAATAAACTCTCACACTTAGAATGTTATGTAGTTTACTGTTTGTAGTTTAATACGAAAAGTATTCAGTTCAGTTAAAAATAAAGGAACATACATTTATTTTTCAAAGAAATATTTATTTTATCTTTTTTTTATACATTTGTTCAAAATGATTTACTGTCATTTACCGATTTTTTAAGTTTCATTAATTTTTTTCATTTGTTGAAATTAAATAAAAATTTACAAATTTAAATTTCAAAAAAAAAAGTATTCAGAAAATTCAATTTATTTTTTATTTAAATCGATTGTTTATAAACAAACATACACACGAGTACACATACAGATTCATTCAAAATGTGTCTATAGACATGCATACATTTTGTATACTAAAAAACAAACAAAAATACAAAAAATTAAAAAAAATTTCAAATAAATGAATAAATCAGTTATCTTTTAAGGAATTGGTTAATAAAATTTTAACATTTATTTTTAACTTAATTAATCATTTGTTTTAACTGATGTGCTAGTTGTTTCAACAACATTTAAAATTAAATAACAAAAACTATTTGATTTAAACGAAAAGTAAGTAAACCGGTTTTTAAATGAAACATCATTTCTTTTAAATGCTGTTATTTTAACTTACAAACTATTTTCTTTTCAACAATGGCAGGAACGAAGCAAGATTTACCATACCTGTTTATAAATAACAGAAAAAAAATTTGATTTTACAAACTTGTTTAAAATCTATTTAAAAGGATAATGTGATTTATTTTAAAGTGTAATCAACATCAAATGTTAATTCCCTATTTGAGCTACGACATAAATTAGAAGAAGACGACATAACAAAATAACAAATTAATTTATTGTTTATTTTTATATATTTAAAAAATGCAAAATATTTTTTTTATTACTTAAGGGTCTTTTGAGTATTTAAGTCAAAAGATAATTTATATAATTATTTTTTAATATATTGCATATTTTTTTTTGTAGGATGGTATTGTAATATTTTTTTTTCAATTCTCCTACTTTTATAATTTAATCAAGATTTTTATTATTGTATTTTTTTTTTGCATACATTTGCCTTGCAGGCATAACATTTATAAATGCAGTCGGATATAAAACTATAATAAATATAATTACATTTATTTCTCTCTAGTTTCCTTTTGTTATACAAAAAAAAAATCGTTAAATTCATACTGTATTTAGTTTCAAGGTATTTAAAAACTATTAACATTATGCCACAAATACACATTGAGAAAAACACAATATAAAAACTACACTGAGCCAACATACAAATTTTGTTAACTGCACATTGTTAACGTCGCACTGTGGTACATATTTGGAGAAGGCGGGTAAGAATCATTTTTTTTGTAACCGATTTTAAAGCCAATTAGCTGATTTGAAAATATATATTCTGGAACCTATGAAACCAAAAAATCTAGGCCAAATTTTCACTATTTTAGGGTGATCCAAAATACAAATTTTCTGTTTTTTTTGTAGTTATACATTTTTTTAGATTTTGCCACAGTTCAAATGTTAATATTTTTTTTTGTTTCTTGAGGTATTAGCTTCGAGTAAATTTGTTTGTCCGTTAAATAAACTATATTTTCTTATTCTACATTAATCTGTAGTTTTTTTATAATTTTTAAATTAGGGTATGTTTTTAAAAAAAATTTTTGCCTTAATTGGAGCATAACAAACGTGGGTCAAAAGGGGGATTTTATATTGGCAGAAAGGCAATATTCCCCTCTAAAAGTGCAAACCAAATACGTTTGCGCAAGTTTGTGCCTGGAGGAGCTAGAGCCATTTTTCAATAAAAATTCCAATTTTTCAAGTTATAGTCAATGATTTTCCAAAAAAACTACTTGGAGATTTTTTTTCCACCTCCACACATTACCAAATAATGGGTAAAGTAATGTATAGCCATAGGGGCCGATGGATTACTTTATACCTTACTTCATTGATGAATTTTAAAGGCGATGAACCTCAAAGTAATGTATATACCCATTACTTTAGAGGTGATAATGTAAGGGGTTACTTATATGGTTACGAGAATGGGAAAAGTAATGTGTCTAAAAATAGATTTTTGAAATTACAAATATTTTATTGAAAATATTTGTAATTAAAAACAAGTTAAAAAAAGGCTGAATTCGGCTGTGCCGAATCTTTGAATACCCTCCACCAAAGGGGATGAAGATGATATACGTATATACTAAATTTTGCATGAACTGTAATATGAATATGTTTTGTCAATTTATGTAACGAACTTTTGTTATTTAGTTTTAGCAATGTTATTTACAGAGGTCTGCTCTGTTAGCGACTTTAACATTGTTCATTTTTACGTTAACTTAGTTATCTTAGCATGTAAGACAATAAATGTAATCGAACAATAAGAAGACTTAATAACATTTTTACTTAACAGAAAAAAAAATAGATACAGAAAAATTGTACAAATTTGTATGGAAAATTTAGAGGTACCTTCACATTTTCACTTATAACTTTTGAACCGCTTGACCGCTCATTTTAAATACCAAACTGCTCGGGAGGATGTTCAATAATCTGGGCAAAAATAGGCATCCCCGCTTGCGTCTTCGCGTCGTGATCGTAATTTCAACAGACAGACAGACAGACGGACATCGCTAAATCGACTTAAAATTGCATAATGATCACGAATATATACTTTATGGGGTCTTAAACCTACATTTCGACAAATTACAAAGGGAAGACAAACTGATATATACCCTCACCATATATGGTGGAGGGTATAATAATGTTTTCAAGATGGGAACCGAACCAGGGAAATTTGGTTGCCAGCCAAGAACTCTACCCACTGAGCTTGCGACGCATATAGTATTTGATTGCTTTAAACTTAAATGAATTGTTGCGCTTCGTTTTTTCTCTAGTGTTATCAAAACAAACAAACATTACCCTTTTGCTTACAAAAAAACACAAAGTAATGTACCTAAAAATAGATTTTCAAAAATATTTCAATTATTACTTTACATTTATAAATCATATATTACGTAATCAATAATGAATAACTTATTACTTTATGCTTGCAAATAATGAAAAAGATAACGAGCTATCATTACAAGGTAACGCATTTTAATTAGAAACTCAAAAAAGAAAATACCAACAAAAAGGGTTTTATTTTATGAGTATATTTATTCATATTAACCCAAGAGTGATAAAAATACCCTTTAGCCATACTGTATGACATTTGATCATGCTATATGTACACACACAGGTAACAAACACATCCTGCAACGATAATTGCAGATGGTCCAGCTTAGCTATATACAAATTTCATAATAAATACTTAAGGTCTTAAAGTTTAATAAAGCGGTCAGTGTCTTACAAAAATTTACAGTAAAAGGTTGTTTCAATAATATTTTATTGCAATACTTTTAACATTGAGTGTCTTACAAACAATATTAATCAATATTAATTATTTTTTGCTTCATTATAGTTAAAGCAATGGCTAAGTTCATTTATAAAAACCTCGCAGAAATTTATTTGCAACAGAAAGATGATAATGATGTTTTGTCTCACATTTCTGCCATGAACATTTGCTATACACAAAACAAATGACAATTTTTTTTGAAAAAGAACAAGTTTTTTAAATTACACAATAAATGGTTGGAATATTATTTTTTGTTTTCAAAAAGTTACCCTCTACTGACAATAGAAGTGGGAAAAAAGGGCGACCAGCAAAATCAATTATTGAATGAAGTAAACGGTCACGAAGACGCCATCTTGAAAAGGTAAATTATCAAATTTCTCACAAAATCATAAAGGAATCGTTTTCACATCAAATACGTCCCACACAAAATAAGAAAGAGAAAACTGCAATAATTGAGAAAATATGAGAAGCGAGACCCAGTCGCACAAAAAGAGTTTTCAACAGCTTTCCTACGCCAATTAAATATCATAAATTTAACCCAGAAGAAGAAGCATTATGAAAATAACTTCCCTATTTTCCCAGAATATTGTGATATGAATTCGAAAACAGATATTAAAATTACTTCAACTTCAGTAATATTACAAGATCTTCTCGAACACAATGCAGAGAGTTAGATGAGGAAGCAAAAAATCTTCTCGAAGAAGAACAACAAAGTTATATAGAACATATTTTTACTAAAATAATTTAATTTATAATTAATATTATGCATGAATGTATATAAAAAAATGTTATTAAAAAAATAAATTTCAGCAAAAAAAAATTTTATTTACACTTTTTTTTACTAATTGATTTTATTGAGTGTATGAATGGGAAAATGTAGAAAATCGATAGTGTTTTACTTTGTCAATTTTGAGTTTTGCTCTAAAATTTAGCAAAATTGTTGAACTATTTTGGATTTTTACTGTCGATATCTCAAATAAAAACTAAAGGTTAAGGCTTTCCAACAAAAAAAAACGCATTGAAATACGTCAACTTCTTCAAAAATTATGGATTTTTAACCGCCTTCTCCAAAAATGTACCACTATGCGTCGGTAGAAATACTTAACAAGGCAATTGTCGTTTTGACAAATTTAATTTGTTAATTTTACAAAAATATTTAAAAAGAACAGCGAAGTTTATTTGAAAAAGTATTGTAGCAGCAGAAAATAATTCAATAAACATGACAACCCTGAAGTATGCTGGTAGTTTGAGTTAAAACATTGATACGGCAACACAACTAAGCACGCATGCAACTGAATTTGTTGCCAATCGAATGGTTCAGTTGCAGCAACCGAATATTTTGGTCGTGACTACCGAATTGTTATTGAGGCAATCCGAAATCTGGGTCGCCCCACAGAACCTTTGTGATCACACCAACATTATACCCGTTCCATATCTCCTTGTACAGGTTAGTGGCCCATTGGTCAAGCTCCGTTTTCGTCAGTCGAAAAGGTCTTTGATTTTGAAGTTTGATGGATACCAGGTTACTTTCATCCCCTGCCAGCTCATCAGCCCTCTCATTCCCATTCACTCCACAGTGTCCGGGTAGCCATATAAATCTCAGAAGTCTTCAGAATAACCAGTTACAGTTGGAAACCGTATGCACGCCGTAATAGCCGCAACCTCCGCCTGAAAATCGGTGTGGTGATCCCCACAAAAGAAACCTAAACCAGTTCTCCCGTACGGTTTAGAGCCATCAGTGTAGAAATGAATTCCATTGGTTTCATCCAAAATATCTTCCTTCATCCCTCCACAGCTCCCTGTCCGGAATAAAATTATTGTAGTCCGCCAATATACGCTGTCCCGCCACCCAATCACATTCCATATCCAAAATGTGATAGCCTGTTAGATTTTAAAAGGCTCTCTGAAGCTTTATAAGCCGCAAGTGCAGCTTTATGCTGAATCTGAACATATATCGGTCTAATGGATATTATTACCTCCATTACCCTTGTAGATGTCGATCTAGTAGCGCCGCTAATACCCTGAGAACTTTGCCGCTGAACCCTTTGGAGTTTCCCCATATTATACTTTCCCGGAATCGAAAGCCAACACACAATAGCGGCATATGTCATTATCGGTCTGACGACACTTGTGTTCAGCCAATGAGTCAGTTATTCTTGGGTTCAAGCCTTATTTAGAGTCCACTGCTCTTCTACACATTGTCCACATGCGGTAAGCTTTAGAAATTCTACTCTCGGTATGGTCGCCCCTGCAGAGTTTTCTATCTAGAACAACTCCCAGGTACTTTACACTTTTCCTAACTGCCATGTTCAAAACAGGAGGGGTAATCGTAACCCCCCTCCTTTTTCTTTTGATCAGAAAAACTTCGGTCTGATGCGCACATAACGTAATTTAGGCTTCCACCCTCCTACATAAAAAATTTGGATCTTTTTCCCTTAGTAGTAAATGGTGGTGACCCCCTGGGAGTACACACTGTCCTTGATCTTCGATCCATCGACCTCAAGTATATTCAACGGTTCTGTAGCATGTGACCGACTTAATACAAAATAAATCTAGTGTCCAAACCATGAGTGAAGAGTCAACAAGAGCAAATATTCAATACTGGATTAAGTTTTTTAACCACTCCACAAATATAAATAAACATCAATAATTACATTAGTTTTTATTTCAGTGTATTTTAATAGAGGATTCATTTAAATGTTGGTTATGCTGATGTTATTGTATTCTTTTGAAAAGAAAAAAAAAAAACCTTAAGCTCATTACAATAAAATATGAAGTATTTACATTTTATAAAAAATACATTTGAATGCAGTATTTATGAATAAGAGATTTTCTACAACAATAATGGTCAGAAAGGAGGAGTTGAACACCAACCTCAGTTATTTGCAGATTAATTTATAATTCTTAACAGGGGTTAGCAAATTTATATAAATACATGATAACATCATAAAGTAAATATCTTCACGCATACAATTTTTTTTTCAATAAAATGACATCGATTCGTTATTGTATATTTTCCTCTCAATACATATATTTTCATATTTTACTAAAACTGCATATTTTTAGAATTTGTGCTTAAAATGTATGTTTAATTTGCATTTTTGATTAATATTTATGTTTTTAGGTACAAAAATCAAGCTTTTGCTGGTTTTTAAGAAAATAAATATATGGAAAAAGGATCTTTCACATGGACTCGTCACATAAGTGGTTCATTGGGACAGGGACCGGTCCTCAGACCGGTTCTTTTATTAGGGTCTGCCAGAGGTGGAGGTGAATTTCACTTTGTGACATGTCATAGATCTGATGCAAAATAATAGGACTAACATAATTAAACCTGTCAAAAAACTAACAAAAAAAAAAACAGTCATAGAACTGTTGCAAAGGGCACATTTAGGGGATATGTCTAAGAATAAATTTTCATTAAATTAATTTAAAAAGTAGGAGTTGGAAGAAGGTGTTTAAAAGAATCAAATGGGCGTCAGTATTGCCCGATCACACTACTTCCCGCTATGCTCTACCGTCTAAGCCATAGCATACTAAAAAAAAGACATGAACTCAAAATTAATCCAGAATTTTCTTCAAAATAGCTAAAAAATTTCTTGAATTTAAGTCAAATTTTATTAAAACTTAGAAAAATTTTCTTATAAAGATTAAACATTTACTCAGAAATAATTCTTATCTTTCAAAAGTAATATTTCTTGAAAACAAGGATATTAAATACAAATTTAACAATTTTTATAAAAAATAACTTAGTTTTAATCAAAAAATAATAATTTAGATCATAATTTACTCCTATTTAGTTCAAAAAATGTGTTTAACTTAAAATTGGAAAGTACTTAAAATTGAACTAAATTTTAGAAATCAGTTTCTGAATTCAGTTATTACATACATATTGACAAAAGGGTTTAAAATTTGTTTACAAAATATTTTAAAATTTCATAGAAATTTGCAAACCTTAAATTAGTTTAGATTTTAATTAGCCAGTTAGCACCCGACTTTCTAATTTGTAAGAATTATTTTCTAAAAATTAGCTCAGGCAAATAAAAACAAAAAGTTATACATTTGTCCTATGTAATAATAAAAACTTATTTGGTTTTAGAAACTGATAAACTATTTCTAGTACAAATTTTCATGCAACTTAGTTCAGATAAATATTAAAAATTTGAAAAAATATTGTTTTTTTTTCCTAAAAATTTCTTCAGACAAATTAAAAAAAAAAACTTAAGTAAATTTTTCTTAAATCGTGGAAAAGTTTAGTTTTTGTGAAAAAATGTTTAACTTATGTACAATATTTAAAAAAAAAAAAAATACATTAAAAACAAACGAATTAAAGGGTGGTTAAATTTTAAGGGCCGATGTTGAATGTGAACTACACCTAAACGTCAAGTTTGTTTTGCATTTAATTTGACATTTCTCAGACTAACTCAATTTAAACCATGGAAAGATACACAATCGAGCAACGCGTTAAAGTTATTCAGGCTTATTATGAAAATTGGCGTTCAAATCAAAATGAATTTCGTGCACTTCGTGATTTTTTCGGTCAATTTAATCGTCCAAATGTGCGTACAATCGGAAAAATCGTGCAAAAATTTGAGCAAACCGGGTCTGTAGGAGATGTGAAAACACCAGTGCATGCTCGTACAGCTCGTACTGCAGAAAATATTGCTGCCGTTCGCAATAGTGTGACTGAAGAGCCTCTTGACTTGGCAAGAAATGGCAACAGTGGATGATCAATTTTCGAAGATAATCATCTTCAGTGATGAGGCACATTTTCACCTCAGTGGATTCGTCAATAAGCAGAATTGCCGCATTTGGGCGAATGATAATCCAAGAGTGATTGTCGAAAAACCAATGCACCCACAAACAGTGACAGTTTGGTGAGGTTTATGGGCTGGCGGCATCATCGCGCCGTATTTTTTCCAGGTAGTTACTGTAGTTACTGTGAATGGTGTTCGCTATCAGGAGATGATAATGAACTTTTTATGGCCCGAATTGGAAGATATGGATGTGCACGATATGTGGTTTCAACAGGATGGTGCCACTTACCACACAGCTAACGAAACAATGACTCTTTTGCGCGACAAATTCAATGGCCGTGTTATGTCACGTGGTGGAGATGTCAATTGGCCGCCAAGATCATGTGATTCGACACCGTTGGACTTCTTTCTTTGAGGTTATTTCAAAGAAAAGGTGTACTACGTCGATAAGCCAGCAACAATTCAAGAGCTAAACGATGAGATAATTCGGCACATTAACGGCATAGAACCTCAATTGTTCCTCAGCGTCATCGAAAATTTGGACCATCGGATGGAAGTGTGCCGCCGAGGTCGCGTCGGCCATTTGGCCGATATTTTATTCCAACATAATTGAACCATACTATATTATCATAATAAAAAGAAATGACAATAATTTGCTAAATAATTTGTGTTTTATTTAAAATCAACATCGGCCCTTTAAATTTAACCCACCTAATTTTAAAGAAAAAATATTATTTCTTGAAACAAATTAAAGTATCCATTAAAAAGAATTATGGTGCATGATTGTAATTTTTGGTACGTAAGTCAAAAATCACTCACGTGCCAATCTCTAATCTTAACAAGACTTAAATTATGAACTTAAAAAATTTCGAATTTGCGCTTTTATCTAATAATTTTGTTTACTGACTACAATAAAAAATATCGCAATCACATTTTTACATTTAACTTTATATTTATCAAAGGCACTAAAACTTATTTTTTTCACTTAATAATAAAAAAAGTTAACATTTTTATATTTCAATTAAAGTTTAAGCTAAAAATGTCATAAAATAAACTTATGACATTTTTCCATTTTCCAATAATAACAAGAAATGTAACTGTGATATTTTTGCAACAATTTCCTTAAATTAGTTAATTTATTAAGAAGACAAAGGACCCCCAGTGTTCCTTAGCAACAGATGCCGTGTGTCACATAGGGCGTCCTTTTTTGTTGTTCCCTCAAGGAGAACCATTAATTAACTACAAAAAGGATCTGACTTTTTCACAATTTATTACGTGTCAGAATATCCCGCAGTATATTTTTTTTAATTTATTTACATTTTTGCTAAAGAAATTTATTTAATAAAAATATAAAAATGTATAGCAAAAAGCTTGTTAAAAGCAGTGTCCTCACAAAGCGGAAGTCCTCCAAAAGTAGGAAAATACTTACACAATGAGTGTAAAGTACTTTAAAATATATGGTAAAATATATTACCTTTCCCATAGCAACAATTTCATATTTATGAGATAATTTTTTATCAAATTTTAGGATAATTTTCACTTAAGAGAAGTGCTATTAACCTTGATGTTAGAAAATATTTTCTTATTTTTAGGGAGTTGAGTTTAAGTTTTTACTAAAAAAATTTTCTAATAAACTTAAATAAAATAAAATTTTTCTTAAAACTAAGGAAACATTTTCTATTTAACAGTAAAATTTAAAATGATATATGAACAAATTAAGAGGAAATTTTGCTATGTTTTCTAATGAGTTCTATAATTTAGAAATTTTGACCAAATTTTGAGTAAAATTTGTTTCCTAATTTCAAGGAAATTTTTTTTTAAATGTTGGTAAAAAGTGTCTTTGGCGCCGTATATACAGTCCGCGCCACATGAATAGGACACCCTAATAGTTTTCTTAAAAAGTTGCTTAAGAATAAAAGCGTGTTATTTTTTTCTAATTTTCTTTTGTTCTCTCATTCGGTATATTACACTTGTTTTCTCTAAGAGCCTTTTTTCAAGTTTTTTTGAAGTACCATTGCTTTTTTTAGTTTTTATTTTATAGATGATAGAAATTCTTGCAATTTTTTGCGCCACTTGAATAGAACAGTCTCAGTTGATAGGAGTTTTTTAAGGGTTCACTAGTTGTGGTTTCATAATTTTTGTATATTTATACAATCTAAGATTTTTAAATTAAAAAAACTAAAAATGGGTAGAGGAAAGTGTCTGACCGAAGCGAAAAAAATAAAAATACAAATTTTTAATGATTCCGGGAAATCTGTTAATCAAATCGCCAAAGAAATTGGTAGAATTCGCCATGTCGTGTCTAATTTTATAAAAAAAAAATAATGAAAACTACGGGAAAAATATGAAAGGCCGTACAAAAAGCGTGCTTTCACCTGCTGATAAGCGAGCGATTCTTAGATTAGCCTCTAATTCCCACGATACTGTAACCCAAATAAGAGCTAAATCGGGTATTGTGGCCAGTGTGAGAACTGTACAGCATTTGAAGCGACTAAAATTAAAGAAAAAACCACCACTAACAGGGGTCCGCAAGGAAATACGCTTGTCATACTGTCGCAGTCATATGACATGGAGTAATGAGTGGTACCGAGTTGTCTTTTCTGACGAAAAAAAGTTTAACCTGGAGGGTCCAGATGAATTGAATTATTATTTTCACGACTTGCGGAAAGTAGAACATAATTTGAATCGCCTACATAGTCGGGAAGGGGGTGTTATGGTCTGGGGAAGTATGTCTTATTATGGTACCTGTGAGTTGCAATTTTCGACCACTAAAATGAATGCGAATTGCTACAAAGCTGTGCTCCAGCCAACTTTTCCATTCTTCAGCGTGCTTTTTGGAAACCTGCAGTGGACGTTTCAACTTGACAACGCTCCTATTCACACCGCCAGAGCAGTAAAGTCATGAATTTGTGACCAGAATGTAAGAACGCTTGACTGGTCACCATACTACCCAGACCAGAATATTACAGAAAATGTTTGGGGTTGGCTCGCTGGAAAGGTTTACGCTTCCAGAAAGCAGTACGATACCAACGAGGAACTTATTGAAGCGATCAAAGCTGCTTTGTCTTTAATTTCCCTCGATTATTTGAAATCCTTATACGACTGCATTCCAAATCGTATTAACGAAGTAATCCTTAAAAAAGGTGGCTCAAAATATTATTTAATAAAATGTAAATAAAAATATTTAAACTTGTTCAAAACTGTGAAAAAATCTTTTTTTCTAGGCGGTGTTCTATTCAAGTAGCGCAAAATCTTAAGAACTTTTTCTTCATATTCTATAACAAAACTAATTTTTGGCTCGGTATGAGGCAAAGAAATAATTATGATTGATACATTTTACAGGGTATCAAATGTGCTTTCAATAATTAAAAAAATAAGGTTCTATCTTTTTCAGTTAAGAAGTTACTAAAGAATAAATTAATAGAAAAAGGGATGTCCTATTCATGTGACAAGGAGTGTATATCAATTTTTCCTTCAAATGGTAAATTCTAGTTCATTTCCTTTTTTTGGGTGTATAAGATACTCTGTATAGCTTGGGCAGTGCTTGAATGCTTTCTCACAATAGCGAATTTTTTGCGTGTAATTCAGCTTAAAGGTTGGGTTTATCCACCGGGTCTGTGAATGTTTGGTCATCTTGATTGTTTGTATTGCCGTTTATACATCCCATTTATACAACCCGGCAATCCTGTGTACCACAAAGTATTTAGAAATGTAGAAAACTTAAGTTAACATTTGTTTAAGTACAAAATATTTACTTTAAACTATTTTTAAGTTTTAATCACGAAATGAACAAAACCACAGTTTTCAAAATTTTATTTATTTTTTTTTTTGCTGATAATACTTCAGAATTTTTAACTAGTTATTTGCATTTAAGAGTTTTTTTTTTTTTTTTGAAAGAATAACAAAAACTTTATATCAAAGTTTATTTTTTTGTAGAATTTTCTAATTAGACTTCTTAATACTTACATTATTTCTTATGTGTAAGTGTATATTAATAATCCTCATGGAAAACAAGTTTTATTTACGTGTTCTTGACTGAAAACTTGACTTGAAAATGACTGAAAAGTAACCAGTTTTACTACATTTTAATACTGGTTCTTCCGGTTAAATTAAAGCTTACATTTTCCTTGCGGGAAAAAGAATCGGAAACTTTAAATTTGAAACCGTTTCTAGAATAACAGGTTCTAGAAAATATTTTCTGTATTTATAAATATTTCTAAACGATGTTTATAAATATTCCAAATACGGCTTGAGGTACCTTAACGTACATTTCTATGTTAACCGAAAGTTTTAACATGTAAGAAAAACTAAAAAAAAAACTTGTTGTTTAGTAAAACAAGTTTTTTCTGTCATAGTTTTCCAGCTACCTTTTATCTTCTTTTTTATTTCTACATCAAGTGACTGATAAACTGTCATATATTTTTTTAAAATAAATACTTTTCTCATATTCACATCTTGTCACGTTGTCAAGATGTGTAAGATACTTCTCTTGTACATGCTAAGATGTTCGTATATACGAGTACAAATTATCTGTGCATTAGGGTAGTTGCTATTTTTTACCCTATCCCAGCAAAACCAATTGGAAGTAATGCTTTGCAAACCACTTCTCTTATGGCTTCCAAAGTATCCAAAATATCACTTAATTATTACTTAAAAAGCATTATTGCTCTCAAAGTGATTTCGATAAAGTTTATTTTCAAACAGTTGCTCGCGGATTCGAATCCTGCTTTTTTTAATTTTAAATCATTTTTAAAAATAAATAAAATAATATTTTAAATGAAAAATTGCTTTTATAAGTCTGTGAAAAAAGTACCAACAAAAAGACAAAATGTCTCGCAATAAGAAAGTGTCGTTTTTAATCATTCAATTATACGAGGATCAATATGTCCATGACTTTTCGAACTTCCCTCGTAGTTATATGAAATGCAACACTACTCCCATCAAGTACCACCTGTTAATAGACAACTGTGAAATTTTGAGCAAGTTCCCTCATTTACTTTGCGTTTAACAGCAGGATTTTTCGAGGTCCATAAAATAGGCATTTGTTTGATCAACAATTTCATCGTCGGAGCTAAATCTCTTTCCACCGAGCCATTTCTTTAGGTTTGGAAATAGGAAATAGTCACTGGGGGCTAAATCCGGAAAATAAGGCGAATGAGGGGGCAATTCGTAGTCTATTTCATGGATTTTCGCCATAAAAACTAATCTGTCACACGATTTCGTTTGTGGACGATTGTGAGCAAACGCGGCAGCCATCTTGCGGAAAGCTTCCTTATACCCAAGTGATCGTTCAAAATTGAAACCACTGAGACATGTGAGATGCCTGTGTCTCCCACAATCTATCGCACATTCAATTATCGATCGGCCAACACCATATCGTGAATTTTTTTCAATTGTTTTGGGTGTAGAGACCTCAACTGGGCGTCCAGAACGTTCGGCATCTTCCGTGCTTGTAAGGCCATAACGAAAGTCAGTAAAACACTTATATATAACAACGAGGGAAGTTCGAAAAGTCGCGGACTTATTGATCCACCCTCGTATCAAAGAATAGCTCATCAGTGTAGGTATATAAAAAATTTTTCAAAAATCAAAAAGGATATTTTTTTAAAAAGTTTTCAGTTCACTTAAAAATTAATAAAAATATTTTAAATTTTTTACATTTGTTCAAACTGATTTACTGTCATTTACCGATTTTTTCCGTTTTTTTTTTCATTTGCTTAAAATTTAAAAAAAATTTACCCACCCATTTTACAGATAAAAAACAAATAAAAATATAAAAACCTAAGCAATTTCAAATAAATGAATAATCATTTATTTTTACGGAATCGGTAGTTAAAAATTTAACATTTATTTTAAACTGATTTAACATTTGTTTTTACTGATGTCTCAAATGTTTAAACATCATTTAAAAATAAATAACAAAACCCATTTGATTTAAATGAAAAGTAACTAAACCTGGTTTTAAATAAAACTCAAAGTTTTTAACTGATTTTTTAAAGTAGATCACCTATTTATAAACAAACATTATTTCGATTTATTTCAAATTATTAGCATGGAAGGTGTGCACTTTTGGCTATTATATTTTAAGCATCACTTCTAAAAATTCAACAGTAGTTACAAAATATTTCCTTAATTTTTTTTTTATATAAATCACACTTTTCTCGAAATCCACAAAATATAAGAGCTTCTCACCGTCAGTTCCAAGGAGGGATTTACCTCAAAATTGGCATACTTCATCTCCAGGATGTATTTAACAAGACTTTAAAGTGCAAAATCCATTTTTATTAAATTTGTTTAAGAAAATTTTTTAAAAATCGTAAATGGATTTTTGAAAATTATGCCAAAAAATGTATGCGTCTTTTGCCTTATTTCGCGACAGATTAACAAACAGGTAATAAAACAATATTTCATATCAGAGTATTTATAAGTGTAGAGAGCAAAAAAAATTATGGCTTTAATCAATTTCTGAAAGTTTAAAAAAGTGTCATCAAATTTCATGATCTACACTCACCAAAAAAAGTCTGTAATGGCAACTGAAAATTTTGCTGTTATTTTTTGCTAATCTTAGCAACACATGTCTGCTGACGTGTATTACAATGAAATTAGTAGAAAAATTAGTAGCCGCTACTAAATTTTAGTAGACTTTTTGTAAAGTGGAATTTAAAATCTGTTTGCTAAAATCAGCAAAAAAAATTACTAAATATTATTAATATAAGTAAAAAGCTTTGAATTTAGTTTTCTTATCGAGCATCAAAAATTTTGATTATATTTTTTAAAAAACGAATTAATCATTTTGTTTTAATTTGGTAATTTCTGTTTTGAAATATATTTTGGTAAATTTTTTTTTTCTTTTAAGGTTAAATTTTAATTGTTTTTAGGGCGGATTTTTAGAACTAAAAACCTTTTTAGTGCTATTTTAAGTGAATGTCCTGTTTTTAGACATGAGTCGGTATCTTTTTCCCTTTTTTTAATCTATGTAATATTATAAGGCAATTTAAGTTTGTAGGTGTAAGTTTTAATTAGAAATAACATTTTCTTCAATATCCACTTTTTTAAAATTAGTAAAATTTTTTGCTAATTTTAGCAAATCGGTTTTCAAAAATGTGTAAAATGATTTCTGAAATTAGCAACAAAAATTTGTAAATATTCTGTAAAAATTCTGTAATTTGTAAAATGTAAATAGCAAAAAGATTTGCTAAATAATAATTTTTTTCTAAAAATCTGTACAAAAATAGTAAATTGGGATTGAAAATCGTTTACAAATTTTTCTACTAACTTTTTTTCTGAGTGTAGTGTTTTCTGGCACAAAATTCCTTAACCGATTTTGAAGTTATGTACATTTTTTAAAAGATAATTTTATACCGAAATCGATTCATAACACAAGTGGTTGGAAAAACTAAATTATACAACAAAATTTTCCTAAAAACTGAGAAAAAAGTCATATTTTTCCCATATAAACACTATTGAAATTTTCAATCGATTTCCGCCTCGACTTTCCTTTATCCGATTGCCCCCAAACTTTATATTTATTAATTTTATATAAAAAGGAAACCAATTGGTCCCCGACACTCTTCAAAAACGCATTTTCATTTTATTGAACACCTCTAATGTTCATTTTAGTCTATACAAATTTCAAAACCAAACACAAGTTGTCTAAAAGACCACAATGGTGTTTGGTATTCTATAGTCGGCATTTCCGATTTTATATTTTTTACTTGTTTTTAATTCAAAATTTTTTATAATTGACAGGATATTATGATATTCGGTTATTAGTGTTATTTTCAGCACAACCATATAAGGTAACCATCAAACCAAATCCGACTTTCGGACTTTGGTACATGTTCTTTTTCTTTGAACATGAGTCCGACTTTCGGACTTAGGTACATGTTCTTTTTTTTTTTGAACATAAGTCTGTTAAGAATATCTTTCTCTTCGATTTTCTCTACTTCAACTTAACATCTTGTAAATATTACTATCAATATTATCGTTGTTTTGCCCTCTACGGTAGAGATGGGCACAGGGTAAATACCCAAATGGTAAACATACAGTAAAATATGTTAATTGGGTAAAAATGGGTGAATTCCCGGGTATTTACCAAAAGGGTGGGTATAATCTCTGTTGTAGAAAAATTGGTGAACAAAAAAATTTTGCAACAAAATTTAATGCATTTTATACTAAATTTTATTAATAAAAATAAAAATTCTTACAAAGTAGTTGGAAAATAAGAACTTAAAGCAATAACTATATTATATATATATTAGGGTGGGTCAATTTGTAAGGATGGCAAAATATTGATTGTTAAATCGACCTACCTTAATATACATATTTATTTTTGCAACATTACATTATCCAATCGAAATCACTGTCGCTGTCGCTGAATGTTTCATCGTCACTTTCACTCCGAAAATAATTAAACGAACAATGGGTGATACCAGTGGAATTGGAAGGTGCATGCTCAAATGAATTTTCAAAATTGATTGCATCCTCAGTCGGTACTATTTTTGGGGAAGTATCCATTTGTCGTATGTCTTTATTGGTGAGAATCCAAATGCTTTTTATAAACACCCAAATAAATTCCCAAAAAAGGTATGTATCTTTTATTTAACTGGTATTTACCCATGCATCAGGTAAATACCCGGTAGAATCCCATCTCTACTCTACGGTGCAATAAGTTGTACAATACGGTGGGTTGAAAAGTTCCTGCGCTCGAAATAAAAGAATACTGTTTTTGTTACGAAATATATTTTTTTTATTCAATATAATCTCCTAGAAGCTCAATACACTTGTTCCAATGATATTCCAATAATTTTATCCCATCCTTATAATGGTTTTCCGGAAGCTCTGAAAAATAACCGTCTACGGCTGCTATGGCCTCTTCATTCGACGAAAAATGCTTTCCACGAAGGAATTGTTTAAGATTTCTGAAGCGATAGTAGTCACTGGGTGCCAAATCTGGTGAATACGGTGGATGTTAAAGCAATTCGTACTTTAATTCTTTGAATTTAGCCATCGTCAAAACACTTTTGTGAGCAGGTGCATTGTCTTGATGAAAAATTATTTTTTTCTTCTTTAAACCAGGTCTTTTCTCACGAATTTTTTCATCCAGCTGATCCAAAAGGCTGCAATAATATTCAGAGTTGATTGTTTTACCTTTCTGAAGATAATCAATCAACAAAATTCCTTTTGCATCCCAAAAAACTGATGCCATAACCTTCTTTGCTGATCGTTGTGACTTCACCTGCTTTGGAGCTGAACAACCAGTTTCAGTCCACTGTAAACGTTATTGTTTCAATTTAGGATCATGGTGGTAGATCCAAGTCTCATCCATAGTTATAAAACGACGCAAGAAGTCGGTTTTATTCGGCTTAAAACGCTCCAAATTAAACTGAGAAATTTGTTTTCGATCCAGTTTTTGTTGAATTGTTAATGTGTGCGGCACTAACTTTCCAAACAGTTTTTTCATACGTAATTCTTCATGCAAAATATGGAGTACTCGTTCGTCTGAGATGCCTATGGCATTAGCAATTTCACGCTTAGTCAAACTTGGATCTTCACTAACCATATTATGTACCTGCTCAATGATTTCTGCTGTGGTTGCAGTTTTTGGTCGTCCTTCGCGTGGATCGTCTTTAAGGCTGGTACGACCACGCTTAAATTCACCAGCCCAAAATTCAAGGGTGCGCTTTGAAGGTGAGGACTCCTTATACACTTCTAACAATTGTTTATAAATTTCCTTTGCTTTTAAGCCCTTCAAAACAAAGAATCTAATGACTGCACGATATTCGATTTTTTCCATATTAAAAAAAATCAATGACACGTCAACTTCAAATGGCTTGTAAACAAAGAAAGAATTGACTAAATGAATTGCAACTTTGCATGTGTTCTCAGGACAGTTATACCAACTTGAGAAAAAAAAGTTTGGAGCTAGCAGTGCCATCTCTTGGTGAGCGCAGGAACTTTTCAACCAACCTGTATTTTTGCATAAAATATGGAATGTTTTATTCTATTTTGAACTGATAAACAAATTGGACAATGTGACTAACACATTATAAAATATTATTCACTTTTTTTTGTTTTGCAATAAGAATTAAATGATTTTTGATTTTTTCCAATATATTGTAGAACTTTTCAATATGACATACACTCCGGTGATTATTTTCACAATTCCAAAATTTGCACCAGAATATTCAAATACATAGAGATAATTTCGCAGTTTTGCAATAAATGGCACCCAAATGTTTATTGTATAATGTTTTATACATATATATTTCTTGGTTAGATGTTAGGAAAATTAAGGGGTTAGGTTATTTTAAAACTACTGAAATTTCTAGATTATCTGGTGGATCTCAATTTTTTATAAAAACACAAAATATTTGCCTTAAATTTCTTATATTCGAAATATGAAATTAATTTTTTTATATCTTTACAGTTTTTATGATAAACCTCCTTTTATCTCAAGACCTGCCAATCATATTTGATATTTATTGGTAAAGGAAGAAAAATAATTGTTTGTAAACGTGTCTGTAATTTGTTACTTAAAACTGTTAAAGGAAAGAAAATGAAAATGTAGGAATTTCTACACCCTTATGAAAGTTTTTAGGTAATTTTTTGTGCATGTTGTTTTTTTTATTTGGGTTGTATAATGTACATTTTGAAGAACTGTTGGAAGTTTAAATTAGAAATAAGTATAAAATACTTAAACTCAACATAAGCCACACGACAGTACATGTGAACATTTGAAAACACCTTTAGGTCATTATAAACTTATTTAGTGGTGTTAAAGAATAAGGTGAATTAAACACAGAAGTTTTATGTAATATAGTTAAAGTATATTTACTTAAACAATTTTGAATTGAAAAAAGAGAAAAAAGACCAATGAGGAGGGGTATGGTTCCCCATCTTCCACCAAATAAAATTCAATATTAATAAATAATACTTAAAAGGGAATCCTCTCGGCGCTTGCACACCTATTTGGATGAAATTCGAATATATAATAGAGAACCCTAAGCCAAGGTTGAACCCATTCTGTTTTAATGCCCTCTCTGATAATTAGGGAGTAGAGAAATTGACATTTTTTGTACTTTTTTTGTGCAGCATGTTGAAAATTTTGGAAATTCAAAAATGAAAATGATGGTTTGATATGCATATATTTTTGCACAGGCTTGTCAAGTTCAAAGTTTCAGTAATGGTTCGATAAAATCTGATAAGAAACGAATATCGGGAATAGAAAAATACAAGTTCGATAAAGTATTATGACTTAATGTGATAGAGGGGAGAAAAATAAGAAACACGTTTTTTATCGGCCCAATCTTACGCTTAAGAATTAATAAGTGAAGTCAGATATGACCCCGGTTTTTTATGGAAACATGCCTTAAATTTATGAAATTTAGATATTTTGTGTATAGCGCTAGTTCTTTAGAAAACAAAAAAATTGCCTATATTTTCGCTGCCACATATTTGAATTTTTTTTAATATGGCTAGAAAAGATGTTCGGCAAAGGGTGTCTAAAGGCCGAATGTGTTGGGACATTTTGACTTAAAATTTAAAATGTTCACATCTATTTTTTTTGTAGGAATACAGAATTTAGTTATTTTCTAACGATTAAAGTAGGTTTAAATTTTTATCTTGGCTTTGGCTATCGATCCCTTTATTGATTTCATTTGAATAGAAGAATAAACTTTAAAAGTGTAAGCTGGGCTCACTTTTGAATCTACTTTTAAATATGAGATTGGGCAGATATATCCAATTTTGATTAAGGATAGGTTTCATGGGTCCGCCCTATTACGACATGCCATGAGACCTTCTTTACCACATGCTGATGCGTGTTTTTGAAAGGTGAGATCCTACGGACATGCTAAACATCCTTCTCAGCTCAGAGTACAATCTGACTACTCTGAATCTAGGATTGACCACCATAGACCCTTTCGGGCCAGCTTTTCTTATAGAGAGGAATGGGACATGAGGGATCCAATAGCTGCATTTGATATCATGGTATACATCGGAAATTAAAGGATGAGTTGTGGGGTAGACTGTGGGGTCTTCTCTGGTGATTGCGTCTTTCAGGCGGAGATTCTGGATTCTGGATCAGGGACGCTTGAAGACTCCTGTGTGCGGTTGGAGCTAGGGGAACCGTCGGTAGCGAGGTGGCTCTTATGCTCCTGAACTCGTATATAAAACTTTCTGTCCTCGTCGGCTAATCTAAGGAAGAACTGTCTGGGCTAAGTTGGCAGCTCCTGTTTACGTTGGTATTGGTTCACGATCACGGAGACTTTTACGGTAATGAGTTAGCAAGGTCAGCGTCTGGCTTTAAATATCCACAGCAATGTGAGTCGCTACATCGCTGGGAACCAATAAAGGTGGGATTTTTAAGAAATACTACCGGAAGGCGAGGGGCAAATAAAGTGGATTGTACACTAGAAAGACCGAAAAGATCACGTGGCCTCCCTACGATCTGATGCGTACTAAATCTCGCTTTAGTAGGAGCAGAAGAGATGTTTCGAGACTGACGCAGCCACGGCAACGGACTTGGGTGAGTGCACGATATACAATGCTACAGCTGTGACATACTGGCTGAAGAGGAGACTGTAGTTCCGGGACTGCAGGACATCATATATAGAAATTTGAACGATCTTATCCGTTATCTCAATCTTTCGGGTTTGGTCTAGTTCTCTGGATATAAGTTGTATACGGTTTGTGTGGTCTTTCAAAATGGAGTCGAAGATGATGAATTTGAGGCATTACTCCATAAAGATTGTTGTCAAACTCAAGAAGAATTTACAAAATCATTCAGAGTCACTCAAGCAATTTTAAACGTTTACAAGCAGCAAAATTCATGTCCGAAATGCTGCTTGAACGCCATAAAAAGGAGCCATTTTTGCATCAAATCATTACTGGCAATGAAAAATGGATCTATTACGAAAATCCGAAGCGCAAGAAATCGTATGTACATACCGGCCAACCAGCCAAACCAACGCCAAAGCTGAGTATCCATGGCGACAAGATAATAATCTGGGTTCGGTGGGGCCAGAAGTATCACATCCATTACGAGCTGCTGAAATCGAGCCAGATGATGTACCGAACACACTTGTTAAAAGACCTGTTAAAAACTATTTATAAAATAGTGTTTGGGAAGTTTTTCTCCTACCACTTTAAAGTCCAGACCTTGTTCCGTCCGACTATCATTTGTTTCGATCGATGCAGAAAGCTCTCACTGGAATACGCTTTACTTCAGAACAGGGTATCCGAAAATGGCTTGATTTCGTCTTGGCCTCAAAAAATGAACAGTTCTTTTTGGCGCGATATCCATGTTGCCAGAAAGATTGGAAAATATCATAGCTAACGATAGCAAATACTTTGAAAAAATTCGGCATTTTTAAGTTACATACCCAATACTAAAAACAGTATAGGATTTTATCAAAATATTTTAAAAAATATCAAATGGCACTTCTGAGACCTATGCCATAGTTTTGTTATCCACAACCCACTAAAAACTTTTCGAAATATTCAACCCCTATCAAATAACTGAAAGTTTTTTTTACAGCATTTTTTCATTTCTTTACAAATAAATAAATTTATTTACAAAATCTCTTGATTTTGGTCTTTCATTTTGCTTTAATGTTGTAAGTAATTACATAATTTCCACAACTATTGTTTACCTATAAAGAACAATAAAAGGAAAACCTAAAGCAACAACAAATTATTTGACTACAAAATATTGTATTTGTTTATAGAGAACAACATTACTAACAATTTTATTGTTATTAAAAGTTTTACAGAATGATGTTGGAAGTTAAAAAAGTAAATGAACATTTTTGTTGCTCCTACGCTTCCGTTTACTTTTGTTTGTTTGTTAGTTGGAATGATGTTGCTGCAGTTTCTGCATCGGTTGTTTACAAGTTTTTTTTTTTGGTTATTCTTTAATTAGTTCAATGCTGTTGTGGTGTTTTTCTTTTGTATACCTTTTCTTTATTTTATAGAATAGGTTGGTAATATATGTTTGTCAGTTTGTTTGAGACACTTTAGAATTTTTTAATACAAAAAGAATTAAATGACTAAAATTTTGTTAAACAAGTTTTTAACAATAAACTTGAATTCAACAAGAAAAATCACTTGATTGTCTCTGTATAATCAATAAGCGATGTGAAGCAAAGTGGAAAATAGTCAAGACAACAATTTGAATTAACCCGGTTTGTTTGAGCAACATAAACTAGAACTGTTGGTGGAAATCGAACTTACTTCTCTCACATATACAGTGCCAGTAGTTTGTAATATTATCTGTAGTATATAAATCGTTCTAACCAAACATTTATAGTTTTACTTGTTTTCTAATGGATAAAACAAACTTTTTTCTTCCAAAAGAGAATAAGAAATTTGTTAAAATAAAAGATCAGCAACAACATCAACAATGGGTGCAACACCAACAATAGCAACAAATTACAAACAAACTTTTTTTTATGTATATTGGTAGCAATGCAGCAATTGTAATTTGATTAGACAAGTTAATTTAAAAGTTTGTTTTATTATTGTTTTAACTATTTTATGGTATGAGCTCAATAAAGGATATATAAATTAAAACAAAAATAAAAGTTAAATTATTTCTAAGGTATTCCCAATTATTAATCAATATATTTTTGTTGCATAAATTGTCGGGAAATATTTAATCAAATGTTTAGAACTTTTTTGTTTCGAAAAATTTCTTAGTTACGGCCTATTCACTGTTTGTTCAGTCATAATTCCCAAAACAAAATAAGGACTACGACCAACATGATCTTTGCTCACAGTACCTAGTTAGAATACTTTGAGCGATTTAAAGAATGTTGTCATATTCTTGTTCAGCATACTAAATTTTATTAAAAACGATGTGTCACAAGAATCTTATTTTTTATTTATTTCAAGATATAGAAATTTTGACTTAGACTTATCTATTAGGGTGGGTTGAAATATCCGTTTTTTTAGAATTTTGATTAGTAATAGCAAAATTATTGTTCTTTGTAAAAACAAAAACATTTTGGCAAAAAAAAAAAAAAATTTTAGGTCGATATCTCAGGCTCGCCCGACCCGGTTAAAGATAAAAATTTTCTAAATTTTTTTTTCAACTATGTTGATTGGAAATTTAATTCTCTACAAAAAAAGTTAAATGGTAAATTTTTCTAAAGTTGATAGTTACTAAGATAATGACAATTTTGGTCATTAAAATAATAATTATTAATATGTTCACTCTTTGAGGATGAAAAATGATTTTAAACATATTAATTTTATAGTAAATTCAATTTTATAAAATATGCTAGTAATTCCCAATAGTATGTCTCTTTAAAACAGTAGACTTATTTTCTCAACCTTTTTATTCGTAAAAAAACTTACAATTTGTTCTCATAAAGCTCGTGTGATGTTCTTTTTTTACTTATTTATTTATTTATTTATTTATTTATTTATTTATTTATTGATTTATTTATTTATTTATTTTTTTACTTATTTATTTATTTATTTATTTGTAGCGAAAACAGACCAGAGCCTCTGGTGGGAATCGAACCCACGGCCTTCGCACTGATAAGCTAGCACGCTACCAACTAGCCTACCAGGGCGCTCTTTTTTTAACTTTATCGAGAGTTTTTATTTCTTTTTATTTGCACGGATGAATTAAGAAACATATTATCAAGTAATGACAATGAACCAATATATGTTGGGAGTTTGAAAATTTTCTTTGTCACACACAAGCAGTAGAACGTTATGTAAACGGTCATAAGCCCCATTTCCATTATTCTGATTATGAAAAAAAGTTTAATCCCATAACCGAATATTGGTATACTGTTCATTGGGATAATGTCCGCACACCTCAGATACATATATTTGGTTATTATATGTGCACAGCACATGTTGCGGGGACGCGTTTTCGTTCCACAAGTTACTATGAAGACATTTTGTTACTTTGGGGACTGTCCTTAAACTTTTCGTTATTCTACTGTTTACACTGAAGACATTTTACTGGACACAGCGCATTTTATAGGGACTTTTTTGGCTGTATATACAAATGTCTTCAAAGTATGGGCAATGCATATATATATATATATATATATATATATATATATATATATATATATATGCATAGCGCATGTTGCGGGGACGGGTTTTCGTTCCACAAGTTACTATGAAGACATTTTGTTACTTTGGGGACTGTCCACAAACTTTTCATTATTCTACTGTTTACACTGAAGACATTTTACTGGATACAGCGAATATTACGGGGTCTTTTTTGGTTGTATATACAGATGTCTTCAAAGTATGTGAAATGCATATATATATATATATATATATATATATATATATATATATATATATATATATATATATGTGCACAGCACATATTGCGGGGACGGGTTTTCGTTCCACAAGTTACTATGAAGACATTTTGTTACTTTGGGGACTGTCCTTAAACTTTTCGTTATTCTACTGTTTACACTGAAGACATTTTACTGGATACAGCGCATATAATAGGGACTTTTTTGGCTGTATATACAGATGTCTTCAAAGTATGTGCAATGAATATATATATATATATATATATATATATATATATATATATGTGCACAGCACATGTTGCGGGGAAGGTTTTTCGTTCCACAAGTTACTATGAAGACATTTTGTTACTTTGGGGACTGTCCTTAAACTTTTCGTTGTTCTACTGTTTACACTGAAGACATTTTACTGGATACAGCGCATATAATAGGGACTTTTTTGGCTGTATATACAGATGTCTTCAAAGTATGGGCAATATATATATATATATGGGTAACACAGGACTGTATATTTTTATATATGACTTATACAGAACCATATATACTTGTATAAGGCTTATACAGAACCGTTTATAATTATATATTCTATATGGTAATTTTTTTATACGTTTTTGAATAAACTAGTTTACGTGTATATTGTTGGATGATCTAATCTTATACAATTCGATCTAACATTTTTCGGATAAATTTGGATATTTTTTTTATCCATAAATAAATTGTTGTGTCTTATTTGATCAGCCATTTTTCGGATCAAATCAGATCCTTCTAAGTCCACAAATATATTACTGGATCTAATTTGATCTGCCATTTTTCGAATCAAATAAGATATTAAGGAATATAAAATAGGATATTGTGCCAGATTAATTTTTTTTTTACTCCGGTATGAATATATTTTTTTTTAGATTATATTTATGTATGCTATGTGTATCCAATCAGTCATATCCTACTTTATTTGAGCTTATCCCACTTACAATACACTCATTTAATATGTATATAAAATTTTTCATTATACCCTACGAAGCATAATAATTGAGTTACATTTGTAAATATGGATATTTGGTGGAATTTTAATATTTTGATGTAACGTAGCATTAATATAAGGTTGTTATATTATTATATTTGCATATAAAATTTGCAAACACCAAAAATGATTAATTTATGTTGCACCACCAACCAACAAACTAAATAACCATCAGAGTTAAAGTCATCATTATCATCATCGTCGTCATCGTCAAAGTAACCATATTTACACTTGTTTAGAATGTGTGCAGTATTTGTGTGATTGTAAATATTCCACTTGGTGCCATGATGTTCTTCTATGCATGAATGTATAAAATATGCATGATGTATTTATTAAGCTTAGTATATTTTATAATAACATATAACAGTAGTTAAAACGGAAAAAAATTCTAAACTAATGTAAATATATTTCAGACAAAATTTCTAATAAATATATTTAATAAATTTTTAGATATTAAAACAAAATATATTGTTACGATTTTACATTTTAAAACTGTAGATTTATTTTGTTTTAAATAAATCGAATTCTTTTTATATTGCAAATAATAAACAACAGTTAAAATTTTCTATAGCAACTCTTTATTTACACAAAACTTAAAGAAATTTTATTAGATTAAACTTTAACACGAATTCCCAATTTCAATTATTCAATTAATCGCCACTTTGTGAGTTTGTGAGTTTAATAGCCTGTTCCTCTATTTCGAAAGAACACGTTCGTTCGCTTTCTAGTCGAAAGGAAACTGATTTGGGTTTCACTAACTCTATTTCTATGCGAACGATGGCTCGAACGACAAGTCGATTGAAAACGTAACTGTTTTTATACAAAATTTGGTTTCTCTATTTCGAACAGCTCGAACGCAAATGTCAAAATCAGTCACTTGCTATTTTTTTGTCGAGTAAATATATATTTGATATTTTTAATAGCAAAATGAAGTAAAAAAGCAAGGGATAACAAAAGGTACAAAATAATATAATTAATTTTAGTTTATTAAGAATTTTAAATTTTAGTTAAAAAAATCAACAATGGACCAGCCGAAGACGCATGTATTTTATATGGAAGAAAGGCTTAATTTTGCCAGAGGGACTCTGGTATTCGGAGCAAACAAATTTTCTGCGGAGGAGGAAAATTAAAAACTAAAAGAAAACTAAACTCCGTTTCACCCCCTATTACGCTGTTGCTGAGTGGTAAAAGGTATGTGTGTTGTTTGTGGCTTACGTTTGCCCAAGAAGCTCATATTTACATTTTTTTATTTTACATCTTTTATTTTACAAGAGCAGTGACCGCACCGAACAGACAATAGCAACAGGCAACAGAAAAGCTTTCCGATTATCAATCTTACTCACAACCAATCGATAACAAACATTTTCAAAAATAAACACATTCTCAAATAAAAATTGATTTGTTTATTGTTATTTTTTCTATTTCATTTGTCATATATAGCTGATCACTGTTAAACAGGGTTGTTTTTGTCTTTAAGCTTTCCTAATTTTCAAAAATAAATATTATTAAAGGAAACAAATTAAAGTAACAATTTATAAAAATTATCGTGTATGATTGTAATTTTTGGTTCGTGATCGTGCGTGAGTCAAAAATGGCCCACCTGCCCATCTCTAATCTAAACAGTCTTAAATATTGAACTTAAAATATATTTTAAAATTTTGTTAACAAAAGGTAAAAAATTTCGAATTTGCGCTTTTATGTAATAATTTTGTTTGCTGGCTGCAATCAATACAAAATATCGCAAGAACATTTTCTACATAACGGCATAATGGCTTTTCTATAATTGACGTTGTGCTTTTAAAACTTTATATTTATCGAAGGCACTAAAACTATTTTTTTTTCACTAAATAATAAAAAAAGTTAAAATTTGTATATGTCAATTAAAGTTTTAGCTAAAAAAGTCATAAAATCAACTTATTTAATTTTTCTATTTTCCAATAATAACAAAAAATGTAACTGTGATATTTTGTTTTTTTGCAACAATGTCCTTAACCCTTTAACCATTAAGATCGTCTACAGAAGGTCATCAGTAAAGTCCAATTATATCCAAAGCAATATTTTTGGTGCACTAATCGCCAACGACATTTTTGTCGGTTTGAATATACCTACCCAGCAAAAATGAAGCTGCCAAAGAAGCAATACAAGCATCACTACTATGGCAAAGGCATCACTTCTTTTTTAATGGTTTCATCGATGAATTTAACATTAGCGTCATAGGATGGAAGTATTCAAAGTATTCACTACTCATACTTTGCTCTAAGGAAGCAATGATAATACAATGATTGGATATTCCGATGCATGATTGGAAAATGTTCATATAATTTGAAGTATTTAAGCTTTGATTAAAATTTAATTCATAAGAATGCTGAAAAATAAGTTTAATGAAGCAAAATTTATGCATTGATATACAAATACTCTTTATTAAAACAAATAAATAATTCTGCATTAGTGAAAAAGCATTATTAAAACATTTTTCAAAAATTTTAATGAGTTTTTAGACAAATTTTGAAATATTTGTGGATAATATAAAAACTGGTTGTACAATTTGAAAACATTTTTAGTCAATTTTAAAATATTTTTGAACAATTTTAAATAATTTTTGCACAATTTTAAAACATTTTTGGGCAATTTAAAATAATTTTTACACAATTTTAAAATTATTTTGATAAATTCTGAATTAAAACTGGAAATGGTGTAGTGTTAAATAATAAACATAATACAAAAATGCACAGATTGCGTCGTCATAAATATTTAAGGCTGAAAAAATGCAAATGACAGGCCAGATAGTTTCAATTAAAGGTTAAAAAAATCTATTTTTCTTGATATTTCAAAACTTTTATAAGAATTGCAAAACTGCATAAATTCTAACCATCATGAAATTTTAAACTAAAATATAAAAAATGATTTAATAAAAAAATTAAAAAATTTCATCAGAACTATTTTCTCAATTTGAATAAATGCTTTAGATTCAAAAAAAAATATACGATATACTATAACTTATGCTTTAGAAGTAATGAAGAGTGATTTTTAAAAATATGCATCGGGTTTATATCCAGATCACTGCATTTGAAATATGAACACATGGATTGTTTTAGAAGTGCCTTAGAATAACACAAAAAAATCATAAAAGAATGTCAACTGAAGTTTAGGAAGCAATGAAAGAAGTTATAGTCACAGAATGACTACCATTTTTTTTGCTGGGTATCGAACAGTGCCGGTTTGAACGCGCTCAGTTATGATTTCGGTGCAAAATTAAAATTAAAAAAAAAAAAATATTTTCCAACAGCACAATCGACTCGGATTTTTTTTTGGAAAGTAGCTTTAAGCTGTAGTTTGATAATTTGTTGCGTGTTTGATTTGTGAAATAAATTTTTTTGTTTGAATCGAGTTTTTTGTTTTCAGATGGTCTTTCATTTTTTTAACCTGACGCTTTCAGGTTAAATTTTTTTAACAAAAGACTTAAATGGTTAAAGAGTTAAATTAGTTAATTTAATAAGACAAAGGACCCCCAGTGTTTCTTAGCCATATATGCCGTGTGTCACTTAGGGCATCCTTTTTTGTAGTTCACTAAAGGAGAACTATTAATTAACTACAAAAAGGATCTGACTTTGTCACAATTCAATACGTTTCAGGATAAACTGCAGTAGATTTTTTTTATTTATATACCTTTTTGCTAATAAAATTTAATTTATATTTTAAATACATGAGTTTAGTATAATTCAATTTAATTTAAATAAAAAAGTGAATACCCACCTAAAAATCGAAATATATATGAGCATACATGATCATACATGGGCCTGTATATGATCATACATGGGCATACATGGTCATATACGTCCATACATTGTTCAATATATGACCATACATGATCTCATGTATGATCATATATCTTCGGATCCGAAATTTGAGGGTATATGGACGTATATGATCATATACGAGCATACATGAATAACATATGAGCATGTATGATAATATATGCACATATATCACCATATACCCTCAAATTTCGGATAAAATATATGGCCATATATGAGATCATGTATGGACGTATATGACCATGTATGCCCATGTATGATCATGTATGTTCATATATATTTCGATTTTTACATGGGTAGCAAAAAACTTGTTAAAAGCAGTGTCCTCACAAAGCGGAAGTCCTCCGAAAGTTTAAAAATACTTATGGTTAAATATATTATTTTTATCATAGAAACAGTTTCATATTTATTAGAAAATTTTTATAAAATTTTAGGATAATTTTCACTTAAACGAAGTGCTATTTAATTTAATGTCAGAAAATATTTTCTTGTTTTTAGGAAGTTAAGTCCTAAATTTTAGTTAACAAATTATCTAATGAACTTAAATAAAATAAAATTTTTCTTTAATCCAAGGAAACAACTCGTAACAGTAAAATTTAAGATGATATATAAACTAATTTGTAGGAAATTTTATTGTTTTCTAAGAAAACTTGAATTCGCAATAGTAATATAATATAATTTAGAAATTTTGACCAGTTTGCAATACTCAGAAGGTTCTAGTCCTATGTCTATGTCAGAGTTGATATTAATTGTAGTTATTTGTTGCCATGTGAAGAGTTGCCATTGAATTGATTAAAAGTATACTTTAGGGCTATTATATGGGCCACTGCTGGTGTTCCTCAGGGAAGTGTTATTGGTCCATTATTTTATAATCTTTTTATCAATGATATAGCTGTTTGTTTTCAAAATTCAGAATTTTTGTTGTACGCAGATGATCTTAAAGTTTTTAAATCTATTTAAAATTTTTCGGATTGTCTTTTATTACAGAAGGATTTGGATAATTTATTTTCTTGGTCTAATCAAAATAAGTTGAAATTTAACATTAATAAATGTTTTCAAGTATCTTATATTAGAACACAATTTTTGATTGTTAATGAATATAATATTTCATAATTTTCCCTAACTTCTGTGAATGAAATATTAGATTTAGGTGTCGTATTTGATTAACGTTTGTAAATCATTTTGATTATATTATGCCTAAAGCTTATTCTTTAATGGTTTTTGTTCGTAGAAATTGTAAAGAATTTTAAGACTCTTATACAAAGAAACTTTTGTATTCTAGCATTGTTCGCTCTAAGCTTGATTATGCCTCTTTTATCTGGAATCCTTATTATATTGTTCACACTAGCCGTATTGAGCGAATTCAGAGAAAATTTATCAAGTATGATTTGTTTTCTTTAGTATTTTCCGCAGAAACTCCATAATATGAATCTCAATGTAATTTAATTGGAGTAGAAACGTTAGAAAAAAGGAGATCAAGTCAACCTGTTATGTTTTTATATGATATTGTCAACTATAATGTTGACTGTCCATTTTTACTGTCCATTATAAATTGGAACATACCAGTAATGCATTTACGGCAAAATGATTATTATACCCTTTACCACAGGTGGAAGCGTATATATAAGTTTGTCATTCCGTTTGTAACTTATACAATATTGATCTTAGATCCTATAAAGTATATATATTCTGGGTCCTTATGAAGAGCGAAGTTAATTTAACGACGTCTGTCTGTCCGTCTGTGTGTTTAAATGGATTTTCCGAAGACCCCAGGCATGATGAGGACTTGATTGTTATACATTTCTGTTACATGTGATCCATTTCTGTTTGCTATTGAAAATCAGCCAAATCGGTTGATAAATGGCTGAGATATTAACAAAAAACCAGGACTACCTCAAATTTTTTCCGTAAAATCCCTTTGTTTTATATGTATGTTGAATATTACGCATAACAAACACATGCATTTGTTGAAATTCTTTTCTTTCGCCTCTTCACCTTTTATACCAGTGGCGACCAAACACTAATACTATGATATTTGCATTTATAGTAAAGAGCTTTTTATCAGGGACGGAAAATTCAGTACGTTAGTACTTTTCCCTCAACTTGAAAATAACTTTTCAAACACACAACGATCAGTCTATGTTCACTTAAAAAAAATGCATTTAATAAAGCGTGGGAACAGTTGTTTTAGTTTATTGAAAACAATGACGGCGATCCCGTATGTTTGGTTTGTGGTTATAATGCTAAACGCAATCACAAACATACCATTGAAAGGCATTATAATACATGCCAAAAGAGACTTTTGAATAAAAATTTAGATAGGGCCAAATAAGTAGATAAACAGAAATTAAAGTTTCAAAAGGAAAATTTGCCAATCGACCAATTTCAATATGAAAAAATATCAAAGAAAAGATTCCTTTTGTTGTTGCTCTATCCTTAGCAAAGCACAGCAAGCCTTTTGAAGAAGGCGTTTTTTGCTTAAAGATCTTTCAAAAGAAGTATTAAAGTGTTTTGTCTTTAATAAATTATACAGCTTATAATATTTCGAAATTCGAAATTTCCATCATTGTATTGTGCCCTCATATATGTAAAAGCTCTCGTCGAAGGTCGCTGTAGGTGAAAAAGCTCTTTTGTAAAAGCTTGCACATTGTGCATATGAGTTCGACGCAACTGTTTTATACACAAACAACAAACCAATACAAAGATTTGTCATTTAAATAAAAATCAAACAAATCTCTATTGAACGAAAACTATTTATTTGCCTCTATTAACGACCATTTTTCATGAGCTTCAATGGGTGAGTTGGCTAAACGCTATATCACAAGTACTTCTTTTTCTGTTAGGCTCGGGTTCGATGCCACCCCCCGGAGTATTCAACTTTTTTTTATAATTTCATAAGATTTTTTTGTTTGTTTTTTGTTTTTTCAACATTAAATAATTAATTTAAATAAAATTTTTAATTAATAATTAAATAATCCATAAATAGGCTAAAAACATCAACATTTTTATAAAAAACCTCTGATACAAACGGTTTTATTTCTATTTTTTGCTCCGATATAAAAGAATTTATAAACAGATTTTTAAACCATTTTTTCTTATACATTAAGAAAATTTTATACATAATTTCCCTTTGAGTGCAACTATTTTAGGTCATAACTTATAATAATTTATAAAAAAAAAAAATTATAAACTATTTTCCTTCAAATTTTTAAAATTAAGCTAAAGAAATTAAAAATATTTTTTAATAAAAAAGCGAATTAAAATCCCAAATGCAAATTTGCCAGCTATATCAAACGTTTTTGTAGAAATAAAACACATGCAGCTCTAGTGATTTCTTTTAACGATTTGTAAAAAAATATTTTTTTGGGCGAAAATAGTTTTTTTACAACTAAAAAGATTTTTGAAAAAAATAATAAGACAATACTGATTGGCATTATGATGGTGGCGGTTCTTTCTTTTTTTATTTTATTTGTTGAACTTCTTTTCTTTTACATCTTCACCTTTTATACACAAACAACAAACCCATACAAAGATTTACCTAAAAGCCAAACAAATAAGTTTTGAACGAAAACTGTTTATTTACTTCTATTAACGATGTTTGCGTATGTGCTTCAATGGCTCAGTGGTCTAAGCGCTTTGTCATAAATAGTTTTTTTCTTTTAGTCGCGCGATCGATCCCCGTCTATTAAACTTTTTTTGTTCATTTTTTTTTTTACATTTTATGAAACTTTTTTATTTGTTTTTTAATTTTTTTTTAACATAACAAATACGTACAGCACAGTTGACTTAACGATTTTGGTCAGTTTTTCTGTATATTTTTAGAACGGAAAGAGGAAAAGTTCCAAAATAAGGTACGAGCATTTTGGATATCAATACACAACATCTGACCATATGTGGGAGGGATCTGCGAATTGGGCGTGGCACAAAATAGATTACTTTATATCTTAAGAACGGTAAGACCGAAATTAAATAATACATAAATGGGTTAAAAACATCAAAATTTTTATAAAAACTAAAATTTTATAGCTGTAATATGAGCTATGGATACGTCTTATATAGTAAAAGATCGAAAATCTTTAGTTTAACATATTTGCTAAAAAAACTCGGAAATATCGGTTCAGATACAAAAAAGTTATGCCCAAAACATATTTTTTTTAAATACCTATTTTCTGGAACCATTAATCTTCCCGAATCTAAGTTTTATCACCAAACTGAATGGTTAATTTTCTCTTAAAGGCGTCTGTATATAAATCTGTCCATTCCATATATGTCCATATATAAACTTCAGTTTTTTCCCAACCATGGTGAAGGGTATATAAGATTCGGCATAGCCAAATTTAGCCGCTCTTACTTGTTTTTATGTTAAAGTCCATAGAACGAATTATGCATCTAATCAATCAATCATAAGAGTTCTTAACTCATTTAATAAAATTAACTATAAATCCAAGGAAATTAATTATTTGCAATTAGAATTAACGCAATCTAAGATAATATTTAAAAACATTGTGAATTACTTAATAAAAAAATATTGTTAGTTGTAAGCTTAGTCTGTAAGGATTTTTGTAAAAATCAAATGAAATTTCTGTTTCTACAAGTATATGGATATTGATGAATCGATTTTCCGTAATAATATATTTTTTACAATAAATGTTAGCTTATACAATTTGTGACAATTTATAGTTTCTTAGAATTGAAAACGATTGAAATTAACCCCAATCATATGTTTGCATTCCACTATTGTGCGTATGAGTGATTTAAATACATAATAGCCACAGTGCGTATGATGAATATTAATTATTAAATATCACATATGTTTATATTAATTAGCTGACACTCGTTTTAAATTTTTTGAGATAATTTAAGCCGACAAAAACCTATATATTAAATATTTCGAAATTCAGTTAAAGATTTATAAAGATTTGAATTTTGTTTACAATAAACCAACCACTGTACTTTCCAATGACTTTCTGTGTCAGTGAACGTACGTTTATGATGTATATTCCTATCTAAGTTAAGTAACAACATTTAACTACTACATATAACTACGCTAGAAGAACGAGCAATCAAAGTTTATAATTGGCTCTTGAATACTTACACTTGTTGACTGAACTTCTCTCTAAATTGCACGGTAGAAATATGTGTACCTTCAATATTAACAATTTGCAAATTAAGATTATTTCATGCAACAGTTGCAACACAAGTAACAATTTTGTTATATTTCTTTAGTATCCAATGTGAATTCATAAATATGTACTAGATGTTAATTAGAAAATTAAATAGAATAAAACAGTGTAACTGTAATTTAAACAAAAACGAAATAGAATATTCTAAAATATCCAATAACTGTTATTAAAAACTATATCTAACATTTAAATATTAATAAATATTTACTATTCCACATGTCAAATATTTTGTATTTTTTTTTCTAAAAAATATTTTTGTTTTGTTACATCTTAACGAAATTAAAATACTTGTTACATTTTTATGCTGTAATGTACATTTTTTCCATTTCATTGAATTTTTCTTAGAAATTGTTGCTGCAACAAATTCTTTTGACAAATTTTATTTTATATTTTTCCGAGTTTTTGTTTTTTTTAAACATTTTTCTTTAGAATGTGAATATTTAAATATGTTGTATTGTACATTTTTTTTGGTGGATACCGAATTACATGCAGATGCTTTTATATTAAATTTTGTTTCTCATCCAACATACTTAATATTGTGAAGAACAAAATATATAAATTTGGTATTAAGGTACATTTTATGGTACTTTTAAAAGAGCTGTAATTAAAAAAAATCTTTGGGGATTATTCTGCAATTGTGTGATATGTTTTCACATTTAAAAAGCAACTCTACCATATTCGGAACAATGCAACACACATGATGTCAAATTTTCCTAGTACCTGGGTATAGATTTTATGTCTTGTTCCAAGTGTGGAAGTGTTGCATTTCTGGTGAGAAAACTTCTTACATACCCCACTAGTATAAAATTGTTTTGCTTACTCCATTTTTTGCACAGAGAAAACAGATTCATCGTGATAACCGAATTTCCTGCCAGCTAAATATTTTGGTTGCAGCAACCGAATCACTTAGTTGTCCCAACCAAATATTGTCCTGATACAATTGAAATATTTGGTTTCAAACGAAATCTGTTTTCTCTGTGAGATTATTAGCAGGAATATCTGGGCCGTTTTTTAATTTAATGTTTCTCAAAGTTATCCATCAATTTGGCAAGCTCGTGTTGATTTTAAAAATTGATCTAATAAAACGGCTGGGCAGCAACACAGTCTGTCCAGGTTCGTCAAGAGTCTGCTCCCTTTAAAATAAAAACCCTTATCATTTAGAATATATCAATTCCACTGCACGATCTTATATCACACATTTTTATTTACCAAAACCTTAGAACTACTTACACTACTAAATCTAAAAATTCGGTTTCCTGTAAAAGGCTCCGGCAACTCGGGTCTTAAAATAATTACATCGGTCTTCTACATCTCTGGCGGTGATTGCGGTTCGTCCAATTTCGGCAGCTCTGTATGTTCATTACGTTAAGTTGACAGACTCACAGCAATGGTCGGTAGATAAATAGATTATAAGGGCTGTGTACTATAATGAATTACACTCTCACTTGAAGACCCATAGGATCCATTGTGACAGACTCACAGCAATGGTCGGTAGATAAATAGATTATAAGGGCTGTGTACTATAATGAATTACACTCTCACTTGAAGACCCATAGGATCCATTGTGATACCCTTTAGAAAAAGAATAAAGTACAGACAGGTAAAGAAAAATAATTGAGAGCCCCCGGCCTAAAAAGTAGGGTCCAATTATAGGTCAGGGTGACCCCGAGACCGCTACCTAGAATAGCCAGCTTATCCCCCTGACAAAATCCAATTGACTGCCTAGATCATATCTAGCCACATCAAACAGTCCATCGTAAAATTTTTCCCCAAGGTCTTAGTCTCAGACCCTGTAATCGGGGAGAGTTTCACAAAATGTGCTCTATTGTCTCTAGCTCCATAATATCCTCGCACAACCTACAAAAGTCCTGTGTGCCTCTTTCCCATTTACCAATAAAGCCTCCAATAGAGCAGTGACCGGTTATTACCCCTACTAAAGACCTGAGACTTTTCCTATCTAATGCAATAAATATTTTGATTGCCTTTGCATCCAACTTTGGCCATATAGCCCTGGACACCCTAAAATCCGTCCTAATGCTCCACGATTGATTAGTAGAGTCACGGAATCTTTCGGAGATCAACCTATAATAGTGACAAAAGGGGGCTTTTACCCCAAAATCCCTATATATAAGGTCCAGATCCGAACCCTGTCTGGCCAGTACTCAACACAACCTGATTGTGTAGAATTCCATTACCGCTCCTAGAGCCCTTTACAGTCCATAATTATGCTTGAATATATTGAATTACACTTCAACGCTAAATGGCACTTCAATGGTCGGTAAGTAAGTTAAGTTCGTACGAACGATGAGGTGTCGTTCGTGTGATATACACAACTTCGACTGACAGATAAATAAAAATTCTTGAGCCAATTGAATTTTATATGAAATCATCCTCAGATTCACCGTAGCGATGTTCTGCAGATAGACTCAGAAGGATCCGAGTAGACTCTGATGAATCCGTGTGGACACTTTCTCGTACAGTATCTACAGCTTCTCCAGTATGAACAAGTCAAGCAACAGTTCTTCGTTGTTCATCACCCAAAAAGTAAATAATTTACTATAGAGTGTCAGAAATGCCCTACAAGAAATTCAACAAGCTACATAGTTCATCGGCAACATTTTCAAAGTGCTAATGTGTTGAAAAACATTAAACTTGGTGCATGCAGTGCTGCCACATAAACATTATAATTGTTTATCCCAGTTTTTTGGATTCTTAACTGGTTTCCAATTTTTTCATGAAAACAACTTTTTTTCAAATTCATGATTTTTTTTATAGCTTTTTAAATTATATGTTGCAACAATTAATAACATATTTGCTCTCTTTATTATATATTTTTACCAAAGAATTGGGAAATAATGTATATGAATAGACAGAGTTGGTCAATGAGTGTGTATGTACACACTTTAATACTTTTCATGTCGCAATGTTATGTTTGAATTCGTAACTATTTTTTAACACAATTGCAAAGTTTGGTTGTATTTTCTACTTTATTAAACATCTCAAATTTAGTAAAAATAAATAGTATATTGAACAAATATTATATTTGTATATGAAAAATCTGAAAAAATACATTAATAAAATAAATGAAATTATCTGAAGAATCTCTAGCATCCCAAAAAATGGCAAAAAATAGTTAAAATTGGCTATATGGCTGCACCGCTAAACACTACTAAAAGTTGTTGACCAAAACTCACCTTTGTTGCCGCCAAACTATGTTCGTGTTCTAAGAGACTACTAAAAAATTCGTGAGAGCGAACTTCTCTCTATCTTTTATATACTTTTTGCATCACCTACTGAGCCCTGATTAATTATGCTTCCTATAATGTTTACACTGGGAGCTGTTGCAGTATTAAAATGTTGACGTTATTTTCTTTGTGTTGTAACAATTTATCGCCGGGATACATAATAAAATAAACAATTTTTACACATTTTTGCATTGAGTATGATGATATTATGAAAAAATTTATTAAATTGTTTTTTACCTGCAAAAAAAAATATTAAGAGTTGTAAATATAAAAAGGTAGTTAAAACACAGACACTCTTAGTGATCGGCCAAATCAACTCGATTGGAAGGTGAGTCGGTGTCAATGGTTAAATAGGAAAATAGGTTTTAAATACGTTTCGAAACTATTTTGAAGTCACGAGAATAATCGTCCTCTGTCAATCGGGTTAAGTCTTGAAATAGGGAAAAGATGGATAAGTAAATCACCAGAATGATTGGCAGGTGAGTTGGGTCAGATCGTAAAATTGGGGAAAGGGTTTTAAATAAGATTAGGACTGGCACAACGATTAGTAAATATTTCTAAGTAACTCAAGATAATTATAGGCAGGTGAGTTGGGTTAAATAGAAAAATGGGAAAAATTATTATAAATACGATTAGTAAATACTTCTAAGTGACTCACGAAAAATGTGGAAATGGTTTCTAAAAGGTTTCTAACTGCGATTAGTAAGAATTTCCAAGTTACTCACAAGAATGGTCGGCAGGTGTGTCGGGATAGATCATGTTATTGAAGAAATTGTTCTAAATACGTTTATGTTTCGAACTGCGATTAGTAAATATTTCTAAGTAACTCACGAGAACTGTCGCCAGGTGGGTCGTGTTGAATTAACTACTTTGATCGATTTATCGCATATACAAGGACAAAGAATAGCTAGCAGCATTAATTTTTGCTGCAAAATAGGTGCTAACTCTTAACTGCAATGCTCAACGCGTTTATACGCTACACCACTACGTGGAGAGTGTATAACAAGTTTGTGTTAATGTTTGTAACCATCAACAATATCGGACCTATACCCACCACATAATCCACCAATCGACTCTAAATCAGGCCTAAAATCTAAACATATTTAGATAAGGTTTCGTACATGAATTTCTCTCGACACAAGGCTAAACTCTATTTTAATTGGTTAGAATCGATTCATATTCAGAAAGGTCATATCTTTATTAAGCTAAAATGGTAATTATACCCGTACACACAAAATCGAAGATTTTTGGTTGTTATTTCGGTTGTAAAGGTTATGAGAAACATAAATCATGCCTCCGAATTTAAAGGGAATCGGACCATATTTGGACCTTGTGCCCATATAAACCCTCCTTATTCAGAATTTGTACTATATTTATTACACCGTTAACCTTTGCGCTCATATAATAAGGATCTGGTCACTTCCAGGAATTTAGTCATGGTCGGGCTTGACCAACTTGCTTATAAATCAGTTAGTTTCTTCACATATCTTCACATTAGCATTAATATATGAAAAGCCACTTATCTAGATATTAATATGAAACTCCGCTTGCGTGTTTGTGCCTTGATTACCATTTAACAGATGGACGGACAGACAAACGGGCATCGTTAGATCGTATTTAAATTCCTTAAGGATCAAGAATGTATTATTTTGAAATTGTTCAAACGGAATCACAAACTGATATACAGTCAACAAAAAAAGTTTGTAATGGCAACTGAAAATTTTGTTGTTATTACGGAAAATTGTGCCAATATGAGCCCAGCGGTATTTTTTGCTTAATTTGGCAACACATGTCTGCTGACGTGTAGTACAATGAAATTAGTAGAAAAAATTAGTAGCCGTTACTAAATTTTAGTAAATTTTTTGTAAAGTGAAATTTAAAACCCATTTGCTAAAATCAGCAAAAAAATTTACTAAATATTATTAATATTAGTAAAACCAAATTATTATACAAAAATAGTAAGTGCTACTAAATTTTAGTAAAAGTAAAATATAGCAAAATTTTATTTATAAAAAATACTATTTAAATGAACAAATTAACTCAATTATTTTTGGATACACTTGTTACGCTTTAAAGCTGCTAATTTCTTTTGAAATTTCCTTACGAATGCGAATACACAAATTTATATTTTTTTATCGAGCAACATTTTTTATTTTATTTATTTTTTTTCAAAAAATATTTTAGACAAAATTCAAAAAAAAAAAAAAAATTCAAAGGTTTAAAAATTAGCAAAAATATAAACGAATTTATCATTTTGTTTTAATTTGCTAATTTTTGTTTTGAAAAATATATTTTTAGTACATTTTTTGGATTTTAAGGTCAAATTTTAATTTTTTAAGGCTAATGTTTAGAACTAAAAAGGTTTTTATTGCTATTTTAAGTGGATGTCCTATTTTTGGACATGAGTCGGTTGTGAAAAGTATCTTCACATCCGATCCCTTTTTTCAACCTATGTAATTATTTTAATGATTACAAACAACATAGCAAAAAACTTTACTTAATAATATTTTTTTTACTAAAAATTAGTAGAAAAATAGTAAAGTGGGATTAAAAACCATTTACAAATTTTTCTACTAACTTTTTTTTTGAGTGTATAACCTCATTACATATGGTGGAGGCATAGCAAAGAAGTCTTTTGGAAAAGTGTAATTCTAAACTTTCGGATTTGCTCAAGAAAATAAAAAAGAGTAAAAGGAAATATTAAGAGGTATCATTGTTCTTTTAAAATATATCGCACCGGTTCCTCTAAAGGAAGTCAAGTCATAATATTGTAATTTTCACTTTTTGCAAGAAAATGATATACAGTGGTCATCTCTACCCACTGTAAAAATCTTACATCATTTTCTCCTCTTTAAAGGAACCGGTGCGATATGTTGCCATATGTATTAAATACAAGTTTTTCGTAGAACAACATTTTTATTTTTTGTAAAAAATATTTGTTCCACGAAATTTTTGTATCAGCTAAGATAACATTTATTTTTAGAGTGTAACGGCCCGACTAAGTATGTAACGACATGAGTAAAGGTCCAAAAAAAGTACATTTTTTATCATTGTAAATATTACCAAAAAGTTCTTATCATCACTGAAACACAACATTCATCAAGTTGCTTAGATGTTTGGAGTTTCATTTTTCGACATCCCACCCATCCCGCCTGCCATGATGCTCTCACATTTCTTTTATGCAAACACGTGCTTCTTGCAACATCTGATGCTTATTGTTTGTCATGTCATATGGTGAACTGGTAGCAGAAAAATGGTTAACAAATGCAAACAATAACAGCAACTACAAAAAAAGAGATGACTTAGAACGACTACATATTGTTATTGTAGTATTTTTCTGCTGTTGAATGCCAAAAAGCAAAAGCACGTTTCAAGTGTCAATTGAAATTGTCGTGTGAGAAATTTCAATTATATTTATCTTTTTTTTTTCTTTCTTTTAAGGGATGGTAGCACTCGTTTTTTTATTCTATTTTATTTGAATTTATTCGTACATGCTTTAGAGTATTTGAAAATTTTGTTAACGTATATCTTTTGATGGTAAATTTGTTAACATTTTTATCTTAAAGATAATAAAGTTTAAAGGAATGGTGGTTAAATATTAATTTTAAAAATGAAAAGGAATTTGTTAAAAAGAAATTAGTTTATTATACATATATATATAGGTCCGCCATCTAACGTTTTCTTTTTTTCCAACTAGTGCTTATTTCGTGAATGGTAACACTTAGCTCATGTCTGACTTGACAGATAATTATTTTTATTCTTCCGCTGAACAAATATGGTTGTGTATACGCTTGAACAACGCTGGGAAATATTGCGACATTAATATTGAAAATCATGGTAATGTTGCAGAATGTCATCTTTTCAATGTCACATAATTGTCGCATTTGGGGCACAGAAAACCCGCACGCATACATTGAAAAGCCGATGCACCCAAAACGAGTCACTGTTTGGTGCGAATTTTGGTCCAGGGGCATTATTGGGCCTTTTTTCTTTGAAAATGAGCAAGGAGTGGCCGTTACAGTCAATGGCGATCGTTATCGGGCCATGTTGAACGAATTTTTGTTCACATAAATTGAAGAGGAGGATATTGGCAACAATTTGTTTCAACAGGACGGCGCTACGTGCCACAAAGCCTACACTCGATGTTTTGCGCCCTGTTTTTGAAGATGGCATTATCAGCCGCAGAGCTGATGTCGTTTGGCCACCTCGGAGCTGCGATTTGACACCGTTGGACTATTACTTGTGGGGTGCCGTCAAAGACAAGTGTTACGCCGACAAGCCAGAGACAATTGACGCTTTAAAGGGCAATGTTCGTGAGGCCACAGGTGAAATACAATCGATAATGTGCTTAAAAATTGGACCAATAGTGTAGGCTACTGCATGACCAGCCGAGGCAGCCATTTGAATGAAATTATTTTCCATTATTAACCGAAAGGATTTTAATTTCAAATAAAAAAATAAATTTGAGAAAATATTCAGTAGTTTTTTTTATAGCATTTGCAAAAAAAAAAGTTATTTGGCGGAACCTATATATAAGTGTAAGTGCTCCAGTCCGCAAGAGGTATTGTGGCGAGACTCAAAGCATTCATAATAATTCAAAATTAGTTAACAAGGACAGTACCCCAACCTACACACTACAATTTTAAAAATAAAAATCTAAGATCGACCTGTCTCTTCTTTTGGGCCACCTCGCAATTTTAAGGGGTTAAAAAAGGGGGTTCAAAATGCGTGTGGTATCATTGGAAATAAATTTTGAAAAGCTTTTAACTTCTACTGAATTTTTTTTATTACCTTTTTGCTTTTTTGAAATTGCTGTGTAAAAATTTTTAAAATCTTGGCAGACACGTATTTTTTTTTTTGATTATATATTTTTTCCTCGTCCAGATTTGCCACTCCTAAATAATAAAAGCACTGGCAGAGCTTTGAATTTATAAAAATCATGACGTTTTTTTAAAATAGGTTTGCATTCGGTTGTTTTTAAATTCGATTGCTACCCAGCAAAACCACACATTACCAAATAATGGGTAAAGTAATGTATAACCATAGGAGCCGATGTATTACTTTACACCTTACTTCATTGATAAATTTTACGGGCGATTAGCCTCAAAGTAATGTAAAGCGTGTCCCAAGAAGAACGCAATTTTTAAATCTGGCAACATTCGAAGTGTCATTGTTTGACATTTGAACAATTGTTATTGTTTGCTAGTAGAAGGTACGAGGTTAGTAAAAATGGAGCGCTACACGAATGAACAACGCATTCTCATTGTGAAATTGTTTTACCAAAATGGTGAAAGTTTTGCGGCTACAGTTCGCAAATTGCGATCAATTTGGGGTCACAATAATGCTCCAAAAGAGTCAACTGTAAAGAGATTAATGGATAAATTTGGCGAAACTGGGTCTGTTAGTGATGTAAAGACAACAACGCGCCATCGACCAGGTCGATCGACCGAAAATGTCCCAGCTGTACGTGATGATGTCACTCAAACTCCATCCACCTCAATTCGACACCGAGCTCAGCAAATTGGTGTCTCCAAATCCACTTTGCAGCGAATTTTGACGAAAGATTTGCATCTTCATGCATACAAAGTTCAATTGACTCAGGAACTGAAGCCAGCTGACCATGGACAGCGAAGGGAGTTCGTTAATTGGGTATTGGAGAGACAACATGAAAATGCTGATTTTGCCGATAAAATCATCTTCAGTGACGAGGCCCATTTTCATCTTGATGGCTTCGTCAATAGGCAGAATTGTCGCATTTGGGGTGAGGAAAATCCTCGAGTGATTCACGAGAAGCAAATGCATCCTCAACGTGTCACTGTGTGGTGTGGTTTTTGGGCTGGAGGAATCATTGGACCTTTTTTTATGAAAATGAGGCAGGTCAAGCGCAAACAGTCAATGGTGTTCGGTATCGTGAAATGATAACCAGTTTTTTCTTGCCTAGAATTAAAGAAATGAATGTGAAGGGCATGTGGTTCCAACAAGACGGCGCCACATGTCATACAGCCAGAGAAACAATTCAATTGCTGCATCAGTCATTTCCCGGTCGTGTTATTTCGCGTTTTGGAGATCAGAATTGGCCGCCTAGATCGTGCGATTTAACACCATTAGATTTTTTTCTTTGGGGTTTTTTGAAGTCGATGGTTTACGCGAATAAGCCGACGACGACTCAAGCCTTAAAAGAGGAAATTGGAAGATGTATTAATGAAAAACCGCAGCATTCATGCAAAACGGTCATTGAAAATTTCATTAAAAGATCGCGTGCATGCCAGCAAAGCCGCTGCGGCCATCTGCACGATATATTGTTCCATACATAACCGCATTCTGTCTACTTTACGATATAATAAAGTTTCACGATTTTTTTTTTAAATATCTGTGTTTTATTTAAAATTTAAAAATTGCGTTCTTCTTGGGACACCCTTTATATACCCATTACTTTAGAGGTGATAATGTAAGGGATTACTTATATGGAATTTTTATTAAAACAAATTATTGCAAATATTTATTACAAGATGGGATTCGAACCCACTGAGCTTTCGACGCATATGGTATTTGATTTCTTTAAACTTAAATGAATTGTTACACTTCGTTTTTTCGTATCAAAACCAACATAAATTACCCTTTTGCTTACAAAAATTACAAAGTAATGTATCTAAAAATAGATTTTCAAATATATTTCAATTATTACTTTACATTTATAAATCATATATTACGTAATCAATATTGAGTAACTTATTACTTTATGCTGGCAAATAATGAAAAAGGTAACGAGCTATCATTACAATGTAACGCATGATCGAACCCATTACCAAGGTTTTGCTGGGTATTACAGGAATTACTTTTTTTTGGTTTTTTTTAATTTTTTTTTTTATAAAATTGATTTTTTGCTGATTGTTTCATTTTCCTACCTTGGGAAATTAGTTCCAACAATTTTTATGCCAGTACAGGCATATTAGCTAAACCAACAGTAATTTAGCTGCTATCATTCCTTTACCTTTGTTCCGTTCAAGTATTATATATCTCTTTAGTTTAGTGGGCAGAGCTCTTGTCTGACAATCTGAAGGCCTTGGATCGAGTCTTGGCATGACTAAAAAATTATAAATAAATTTTTTTAATTTTATTTAAATTTCAGGCCACGTAATATTTGGTTTTACCATCGTTTTGCCAACACTGAATATTTTATGTCCCCAGTGTTTCTCCTCCGCTTTTTGAACAGCCTGCCCTATTGTCTAATTATGTTATCAGTTTTTGCCATCACTTCTACCACCTATTAAAGTGCCTTGGCGTTTGTACATTTCTGACTGGGTTGTTTAGCAACCGTTTTTTTTTTTGCCAACCAAAACTTTTACTGTACAGTGTTTAATTTATCAAAAATTTTCATTTAATCACAAAATCAACTTTACATACCTCTGGCCATTTTTAGTTAAATACATATTTTAAAATATTTGTAATTAAACAATTCAAAATTAAAAATTATCCATTCTCTAAATACTTATTATTTTTGAGAAATGCAAATATTTAAATTGACTAACAAAACCAATCAAACAAAGTATATTTAAACTAAATAATAAATAGCCCTCTACTTCGTTACCGGTTGTTTTAAATATGCTATTTTTATATGTTGTTACTATTTCATATTTTTAAATCGTTGATTTATTTCTTTTAAATAAATCCAGTTCTTTTTTTATATTGCAAATAATGAACAACCATTGAAATTTTCTTTAGCTACTCTTTGTTTACACACAATCACACAATATTACTTACGGAAACTGTATTAAGTTATACTTAACAGATTTCATAGTTTATTTACTTAATCACCAATGTTACTTCTTCAGTGTTTTATTACCAACTAAGCTGCATACCACACTGCACACGTATTTATATGTGTGGTGAGAATGGCAAGAAAGTGGTAAAAGTGTATGGAAGGCAATGCTGCATCGAGTGGGTTCTAGACTTTGCTGATAGTGAAGTCACATATTATCATAATATAATGTTCTGCTCTATGTGACAGTAAAGAGTTGCCATTGCTGGCAATTGATTTAAAATTTAGGGCTGGCATATGGGAATTTCAGTATCTATGAATAAATGAAAATTGATAAATAGAATTTTAATAATATTGAGAAGGTTTTTTTAAATAAATTTGTTTAAACTTTTTTAAGTGGATTTTTTATTTCATAAAGAAAACGGCTAAAAGATCTTTTAACTTGGATATCCAAAAACCTTTTTCTTGGTGATTAAGTCAGATTTCTAAACGGTGGTTTTTGAACTAATGGGGAGTTTTTGACATATTTTAAATTCCTAACTCCAGCGGTTGGGCTAGGTGATTAAGGATCATATTTTCCTTAATCATTTTTTTAATCTAGATTCTGCGCTTTGGGATGGATGATTACAGGCACACTTTTTATCCGTTCAACAATATATTTTTCTATATTTGTATAGGAGACTACAAAAATTATATATTTAGTGATTTAAAGTTTCTAGCTGAAAAAGTTTCCTAACTCCAGTTGTTTGGACTGGGTGATTAGATGGTACTTTTCCCCCTTTTTAAACCCCATTTTAACCACGTAAATTAGCGCATACACCAAGGAAAACACATTTAAATTTTATATATCTATCCAAAGCGGTTTGTGCAGGTTGTTACAGGGGAGACTTTTGCCTTCGCAACCCTAATTTTTACCACTTTTCTGACAAAAATTCTAATAAAGAACATTGTTTGCAAATTATCCCACACTATAGAGAATACATGATTTAAATTATAGGTTTTTAAACAAAGCGATTTGGGCAGACTGTTAAGGGACAAACTTTTCCCTTTTTCAACTCACGTCCGAAAAGGTACCTTGACAGTGAATTATACCTTGCTCCAGGGCACATATACTTTAAATTTCAGATTTTTAGCCGAAGTCAGTTTGGTAGGACATTAAGTCAAAAACATTTCACTAAAGTCCGGGCTCGCTCCATTGCATCGTTTCCTGTGTTTAGTAATTAAATTCCACTCGTTCGCGTTGCTTTTTACTTCGTTTCTATTATTTCAGTTTCCTTCATTTCCTTTCCATTTCGTTCCCCTTGCATTTTCTTACAATAACATACGCTCCCTTTGTCTAATGTTTTAACTTTAATCGATATCCGTTCCATTTTTTCCCTTTATCTTAATTTTTAATTACACTCGTTCCTCGTTTCATTCTGTGTCGTGCTTCTTGTATGATGTTTCAATTCTACTCATTCCCCGTTCTATTTTATTTTGTGCAACTTATCTAGTGATTCAATTATTCTGGTTCCCCGTTCCATTCCATTAGGTTTTCCAATTTTAGTGCTTTTATATCACTGGCTCTTCAAATTTCAGAGGTTTAGGAAGGCTGTGAACTTGCTGCCTTGACGATCCATCGATTTGATCACACATCGAACAATATCTTGTTCGCACATAAATTTGTTTGGTTTGGACAACACTTATCAATTTATTGTTAATGTTCAAATAACGTTTTCAGCTCAGTTGTTCACACAGCAATGTCTGCCATCAAACATGCAGCCACATCTTTTTATTGTATACTAAAATGCAATGAAAATTTTTAAAAAAAGTTTAATAATTCGCATTATTTTTACATTTGAAGCAATGTTTTTCTTAAAAAAAAGAAAAGAAAACTAAAAAATTAAAGTGCTAGTGAATAGACGCAGTCCTATCAAACGTTGTTCATGATTTTCGCGAAAACGTTGGGGCTGTTGTGGTATAATGGTTAGCAATTTAAAAATATAATATAAAAATACACAGAGAAAACAGATTCATTGTGACAATGAAATTTTTTTTGCCAACCGAATGGTTCGGTTGGGGCCACTGATATATTTGTTTGCGGCAACATAAATTCGGTTCATACAACAGAAATTCAGTTATTACAACAAAATTTCAGTTAAAGCAAAATATTTCACTTGAGTCAGGATATATTTGATTTTCACAACCAAATAATTCACTTGCTGCAACCAAATTATTCAGTTGGCAAGGAATTCGGCTGTCGCAATGCATCTATGTTTTCAGTGTATGAGTTTTATATCCCTTATACATATCGCAACAACCTGATACGATACTCCCACAGCACTTAACCCCACCAAATTAAAGATAACATAACAGGTCTATGAACTAAAAAGCTTTAACAATTTCGTCAACTCTCCATCATCTCGCGCAATCAAAGTGTTCTTATATTTGAAGCCCTTCATCTTTCACCATCTTTTATCGCTGCTCTATCCCATTTCCAAAGAAAGTAACACAATAATTTCCTGAGTGTTGCTTCCATTAAAAAAATATGAATTGTCTAACATCACGTATTCTCCACCTCAAGAAAAATGAACAAATTTATTCCCTTTATTCTTCCTACGACTCGTTCTTGGGCGCACAAATCAATAACTTATAAAGACACCAAGAAAGGTGGCACTTTTCCTTTTGAAGTCATTCCTTCCAGAGAAAGTTCCAAAAAGTACCTTATCAATGAGTTAGCCCAGCACATACAAGGGGGAGCAAATAGTTAAGGTTTTAAGCTAAAGCGATTCAAGTTTCCAGGGCCCTTTTACCACGTAACTTAGAAAGCATCCCAAAAGAACTTTATCACTCAGTTGGCGTATAATCCATGTAGTATGTATTTTAAATTTTAGGTTTCAGGCCATTAATGTGGAAAATATTTTAAAAAGTGCCTTATCAGCGAACCCATCCAGGGAACCCATGTACTAAATTTCAGGTTTCGAGCCAAAGGGATATGGACAGACCATGAAGGGGAGACTTTTCCCCTCTGGAACTCATCTTTCATCACGTTCCTGCCGAAAACTAAAAAGTAAATTTTATCACTCAATCAATAGTCAATGGAAAATAAATTTTAAAATTTCAGATTTCTAGCTATAGCGTTTTGGACAGATCATTTAGGCGAATTCTTCTCCCCTTTTGAACACCCAATTCAGTAAACATTCATGGACAAATTTTAAAAGGTATCTTATCAGTAAGTTACCCCAGGGAACACATATTTTTATTTTAGCTTTCTAGCCATAGGGATTTCAGCAGGGTGTTAACTGGAGGGCTTTTTTCCATTTGAACTCCAATTTTACCACGTTTCTGGCGAAAATTCCTAAAAGTATCTTATCACTGAATTAACATATACTTTATTGAATAGACAATAAATTTTAGGATTCTAGCCAAATCGGTTTCAGCAGGCCGTTAAGGGCGAGACTGTTTCCATTTTTTATCGCCATATTTACTTTGTTTCTGGAAAGAAATTCTAAAAATTACCCTATCACAAAATTTTAAGTAATTATATATATTTCTTAAAATTTAAACTCAATTTCTAAAAATTTTTTGTTTTAAATGGGTGTAAATTGTTATTTTTCATATAAAAATTCATTGAAAATAAAAATTGAAGTTACAAAAAAAAAAAAAAATAACAAAAAGTTTTTTCTATTTACAAATTTCATTGTTGCTGTCTTTTTAAAAAAAAAAATTATTTGTATTTACAAAAATATTCTATGAGAGATTTTCAATATTACAAACATAATTTTGTAATTGTACTGCAGGGAACACATATTTTAAATTACAGCTTTCTAATTAAAGTGAGTTTTGCAGGCCGTCAAGGGATAGACTTGTCGCCTTTCTGGTCCTTCTCGTAGAAGTTTTTAAAAAATCCATCTTAATGGACAAACCTACGTACCAAATTTCAAGTTTCTAACTCCAGCACAAACGGCTGAGCGATACGACTTAACGTCAGTCAGTAATGTTACTCTTTAGTATATGTGAAATATATCCAATGAAAATCCGAAACGCCTCACTGATTGGGATGTGTATTAAAAAAAATGTATATAAATATATCTATAATTAAATAAATTTGGAATTAAAACGATATAAAAGCGTCAATAATTTACAAAACCAACTGCAGTAATAATTGCCTTAAGCACAGTACATACAAACAAACAAAAAAGTAGTGGGGATTGAAAAATAATTCGATACTGAATCCAATACATTCATTCATATTCGTTAAAAATAAATATAAAACAACTCGATACACAGTAAGGGGATTCATGTATTGTCGTATGTAGTGTTTACATAGTATGTTTATCACATTTGTGTCAAAACTATAGTAAAAACCTTGAAAAGTTTATTCTAAAAATTTATTTCTATTTTTAGGTTTTATATATCATCAAATACACGCAAAGAAAAAGCATGGTTGGGTCAATCATATTCGAAGAGCATCATATATTTTTGGGTTTATGGTTGTACCAACCTATATATTATGGTTATCATATTATGATAATAAAATAACCATAATTTAACCATAATATGGTCCCTACAGTAATATTATGATTAAAAAATTACCATATTATGGTCCTAAATAAACATGTCATATTGAATTTATCATAATATGATCGCACGTAATCATAGTATGCTCAAAATGTTATCATATTATGGCCCCTCATACCTATATTATGATTCCTAGATAATCTTAAAGGAAAAGTTCTTAGAAACTCTGAAAAAGTTTTTTAAATTTAAGAATATTTCCTTTAGAAATGTTTTTTCTATAAAAAAAATTAATATTAAGGACTTTTTGAAGAAAAATTGTTAGGGAAAAAATCACAGACTTTAAGAACTTTTCTTTTTTTGATTGTATAATTATTTATTGATTGTTGCCAACATTTTATCGTTGCATTAATATCATATTTTTTTCATAGTCAGAATTTTTGTTACCACAGTATGGTTACAGGCAATCATGATAAAAAATAGAAGGTGCCAATCATAAAATAGTGAAATATTTACTAATAATGATGGTAGCGACCATGTTGATGGTTAGAAAACCATTAACTTGGTTGTGACAACCATACCCGAATGCAGCAAGCACAATATAGTAGCAGTGACAACCATGTTTTTTCTCTGCGTGTATGAATGTTTTAATTGTATATCATAAAATATTTTATTTTTTTTAAATCTTTATTTACATAACCAAGCCATTAGGGCCTTATGTGGTTAATTAAAGCTACTATCTAAATAACAAACTTCTAGATAAATTATATAAATTATATCCTAAATCCCTAACCGAGCACTAGCAACAAAGGCTATCGGCTCGTTGTAGCGAAAACAAACAAACTACCAACTAGCCTACTGGGGCGCTAACTATATAATTAAAGGAATATTTTTCTAAAGAAAAACATAATTTTGGTATTAAAGAAGTAACGAACAAATAATATTTCAAATGTACCAACGATCACAAAGGTATGTAGGTGAATCCCCTCAATGTATTTGTTTGGTTTATTTTGTTTATCTGTTGGATAATATTGAATATGAGCCTCGAGTATTTGTTTGAGATAAAAAGTAGGAAAAAAAAAATTAAAAACTGAAATGGGAGTACTTGTATTGGGTTGCAGCACTTTTGTATACATTTGGTGTTCAATGAACTTAATACAAATTGAAACAAATTGAAAATTTATTGATTTTGTGGTCTATGCAGTAAATGAGAAGAAGTTGTGGTAGTAAATATGTAACAACATATCGTTTGCCTTTAATACAATATGTTGGGGCGTATTAAACAAGAAATCCACTAAATTAATCTATATTGGATATGAGAATTCACCGTCTACAAAGGACATTATTGCAAAGGACTAATCAGATATTTTAAAACTGCTGTATGAGATCTTAAGAGTATACAAGATTTCATCACCGAAATTATTTTTTTTACTTCTTCTAGAACTATTTACGAGAAAGGTATGCAATGTGGTTCACTACTATTTCTATAAAATTTCAAAGAACTTTAAAAACCCAATTTAATTTTGTGCAAATATCATCGAAATCTGAGGGAACCCCCAAATAGACTCTTCTTGTTAGTTTTAGAATTTGTTTAAGGAGAACCGATTCAATTTTGAAGTATTAGAAATAGCTACTTTTTGAACAATTTAAAACAAAAATCATTGGTCAGGGCTTGCCAAATTTTTGTAAACATTAAAATTATATTGAGCGTTTCACACAAGAGGCAGCCACTAGTACACTCAGAATATTATGTAGTTAACTGTTTGTAGTTTAATTTAAAAATAAAGGAACATATATTTATTTTTCAAAGCATTATCTATTTAAACATTTTTCTACATTTGTTCGAAATAATGTACTATCATTAAGCGATTTTTTATAGTTTTATTTATTTTTTTTCATTTGTTTCAAATTTAAATTTTGTTTGTTGTCTGTTTCGAATTAAGAAAAAATATATATTTAAAAAATTCCAATTTGTTTCTTATATAATTTGGTTACTTATATACAAAATTCAATTCAAATTACAAGAACTTCATAAGCAGACATACATACAGAAACACATTCACACAAAAAGTTTCTTTAGCCATGCAGACATACATTTTGTAAAAAAAAAAACAAAAAATAAATAAACAGAAACAATTTTAAATACATGATAAAATCAATTACTATTTTTCAAGGTTAAATTTTAACATTTATTTTTACTGATTAATCATTTGTTTCTTAAGGATGTGTTTACTGTTTAAGCAACATTTAAAAGTCAATAACAAAAGCCATTTGGTAATATCAAATATCAATTCTTGTTAATGGCATATTCTGTTATTTGAATTTACAAACTATTTTAGATGTATTCACCAATATTCCAGTATCCAATGTCTTGCCGCTAAATCCTATTGTGAATGGGCGTCTTTGGCAAATTCTGGCAATTAGTTGAAACGTAAACAACAATGCTAAATATTGCCTTGAACATGTTGAATTTTGTATCAGATAAAGTGCTTTTGCGGGGAGTTCTTCTGCACCGATGGCCGAGGGTTATCGAATCTTAGTGTAAGTTTACGGCTATCGCTCTCTATCTGAAACAATCGTGTCGAAGTTGGTTTGGTGCTTTTGAACTCGAAGACAAGGAACGGCCGGGTCAACCCAAAAAGTTTGAAGACGAAGAATTGGAATTATTGCTCTATGTGGATAAATGCCAAACGTTTTAGGAGTTGTCAGAATCATTGGGAGTGGATGAGTCGACAGTCAGGAAACTGGGTACCATGCAAGTTGAAGTCGCGCAATGTCGAAAGGCGATTTTTTGATTGAGAACAGCTCCTCGAACGCCAAAAATGAAGGTTTTGTTTGCATCGTATTATGACAGGCGATGAAAAGTGGATCCATTACGACAACTTCTAGCGCAAATAGTTATGTACTCTGCACGGACAGTCATTAACATCCTTCGCAAAGCCGAATATTCACGCAGGAATGCTGTCGGACTCAACTTGTGCCTTTAAGCCGTGCACTGAAGCAAAAACGACCAAAATACGAAGAAAGGCACGGCAAAGTGATATTGCAGAATGCCAAATGTTGCAATACCGGTCAAGACCTACTTGAAAACGCTGAAATGGGAAGTCCCCATCCACCGTATTCTCCAGTCATTACTCTTTGCGACTACTTCTTGTTCCGGTCGATGACATTTGGCCTGTTTTAGCAGAAGTTCACTTTATATGAACAATGCAAAAACTGGCCTTAAAAGACAGGTTTTTCTTTCGAGCTGGTATCCGAAAATTTTCAGAAAGTTTGGCCAGCGATGAACAATACTTTGAGTAGTATATTTGTAACCAGTTTTTCACAATAAATCTGTGAATTAAAAAGAAACGTTCATTATTAATACAAGGTTCCATATATTTTATTTTTGGGGACTTTTTTAAGCGCTATATTACAATATGAAGAACTACAAGGGCAAGCCAATCAGTCTGTAGAAAAATATAGAGAAACACATATTTTTGGGTTGTTTCTTTTTTGTTTTTCAACGATACACTTAATCCAGCAATTCTCCATCTTTTTTAAGCTTTCCGTAAAGTCAGAATTCTGATGGTCCTCACAATAGGCTCCTTTTGCAGAGATGACCTCCTCATTCGATTTGAATATTTTTCCATGGTGCCATTTCTTAAAATTGGGAAGCAGATAAAAATCGCTGAGAGCCAGGTCTGAAGAATAAGACGCATGCGGCAATAATTCGAAGCTAAACTCGTATATTTTTGCCATTGGAACTGCACAATGTACACCCAAGCATTATCTTGATGGAGCTTTTTTTTCTTTATTTCTTCATTTGATTGTCCTTTACCCAAGTAGCCAATACAGATAATTCCATGCATATTCCAAAAAAACCGTTGTCATAACCTTACCTTCTGCTTTCTTCAGGTCGGATTTACCTGGTCAAATTCATTGATTTAACTCTTGTTTCGTTTCTAATATATAGTGGAAAATCCATAATTTTTCAACACACAGAGGTTTCCTCTTCCATCATGGCGATAGCTTTTTCATACTATATTTTTTGTGCAAAATTGAAATCACTGAATCATGTGATGTGCCCGTAGCATCAACTAGTTCACGCACTTTACCTCATTGGTGACTTAAAACAATTTCGTGGATTGTATCGACCATTTTCAAAGCAATGGCCTTAACTGGACGTGCTGAACGAGCTGAGCGGTAGAACCAAAGCAGCAACTCTTTTGGGTCTGACAATTGTAAGGTACATTTAGCGTACACCTGCAAGTTTCATAGAATCTTTTCAAAGGTTCTCCGACACTGCCAGAAAATCTACTGCCCCTGATATATCTTTAGTTTTATATGATTTGTTTTCATCACTTTACCATCTAAAGTCACCCCTAGATATTTTAGCTCTGAATACAGTTGGAGGGTTACCCTATTTAACACCGGAAGTCTCAGACCCCTATGTATGGTCCTACGCGTAAACAACACCAGCGTTGTCTTGGTCGTATTAACAGGTAACACATGCCTGTTGCACCAGCTATGCATCAGTTCCACAACAGCTTAAATTTTCTTACAAACTGTTCGTAGTGGCATTTCACACATCAAAGTACAAACATCATCTGAATAGGCACCCCTAAAGCTAGAAATTCCACTAAAAGTGAGTCGACCATTATTATTGTTTATTCGTCTTGTATGAAAACCTTTTTTTTTGTAGGACTGTCAAAATTAGTTCGTCTCAACCGACGGTTATTCTTAAATTGCTGTCAAAACTTTGGGACTTCGAAACCGAGAATTCTTCTTATCCGAGTTCGCTTTAAACGAGTTTTGTTGTATTTGGCCCTTTAACATTTGTTCCAACGTTATACAATTACACACATATTAAAACCACAATCAGTTGCAATAAAAACCAAATAGTATGTGTGTAGTTAGTTTAATATAATTTATACATGGTAGGTGTGTGTGTATAACGGCTGTCTGCCATCAGAGTTGATGTGTATTCCGACAACGACGACGATGATGATGATAATAATACCGCTGATGCTCTGATAATAAATAGTTGGCTTTTGTTGTTGTAAACTACTTGAAACAACTTTAAAAAGGTGTGTACTTATAGCTTGCGGTATCATTCACTATTCACTATAAAAAGGATATTCATATATGTATGTGTGAGTTAAAATAATCAGCCTTTTTTGCGTTAATCTACTACATATATGTATGTTGCTGTAAAAGTTTATCATCAGAGATATAAAAGTAATTATAAAACAAACAAAAAAAAAATATATGTATTATTTAATATTGTATTTTAAAAATAATATTATTTGTTTTAAAATGACGGACAATGTTATAGATTTAAATAAGATTGTATTTCTTCTAAATTAATGCTGCTGTGATATTTATATTTAAAGCTCGAAATAAGTAATGTTTGTGACTACCAAAGATATCACACATAGACACAACTTATAATACACAGAATAAAATTACAGAATTCTGTTTGTAATATTGAATTGATCGTCCATAGAACATTTTTGTAAATACAAAAAAAAAATTATTATTTAAAAAGGCACTAACAATTGAATTTGTAAATACAAAAACCTTTTTGTTATCTTTTTGATACTTCAATTTTTATTTTTAAAGAATTTTTATATGAAAATTGACAATTTACAAATATTTCAAACAAAAAATTGTTAGAAATCGAATGTGAATTTCAGCAAATATTTTGCATTACTTAAAATTTTGTGATACTATTTACTCTGTAGTAAACCAATCGACTCAGAAAAACGCAAAGGAAAAACATGGTTGGGACAATCATATTTGAAGAGGGTTATATACTTTTGGGATTATGATTGTGCCAACCGTAGTCGTACTATAATATAGTTATCATATTATGATAATAAAGTTATCATTATTTTACCATAATATGGTGCCTGCAGTTACATTTTTTCTTTAAGAAATGTTTTTCCTAAAGAAAAAAATTATTATTAAGGACTTTTTCAAAAAACTTTTTTGATTCCATGGATTTTTTAAAGAAAAATACTTTAAAAACAATTTTAAATTCTAAAAACTTTTTTAATAAAAAAACATAGATTCTATGGTTTCTTTCTAATAGAAAAATTCTTAGATTCTAAGGACATTTTAAAGATTTTTTTGATTAATCTTAGAGTCACAGAATTTTTCTTTTACACTTTCTACACTGAAATTAAGTGTTTGGGTGTTTTTGTGGATGATCAATTACGTTTTTTAAAGCACATTGATTACGTTTGTGCTCGTGTGAATGCTACCTTAAGGCGATTGTGGTCTCTAGATTTATGTTTGCCTCTACATGTGAGGAAACGTGTTGCTAGTGGTCTTCTTTAGTCACAATTATTATACGCCTTAGAGGTGTTCACGGGTACCAATAGTGTTTTACTTAGACGCCTTCATCTTACATTTAATCGTGTCATAAGATAAGTTTATAGATTAAGGATGTGGGAACACGTCACTCCTTTTGTATTAGATTTTGTTGGTATTTCTTTTAAAAATTTAATAAAATTGAGAATTTTGTTGCTATTTCACAAGGTGATTAAGACGAATTGTCCTAGTTATATTGTTGAGAACTTTAATTTCACAAAATCGAGTAAAAACCCTCAAATAGTTTTTCATCGTATTACTTCATCCATTTATGAAAGATCCTTTAATGTGAGGATAACTAGAAATTGGAATTCGCGTCCAAGATACCTTAAAAATTTCGTTTTTTCAAAGGCTACGTTTAAATGCAAATTAGTACAGTATTTCGGTGTGTAACACCCTCTCTAATTTATGATAACTCTAATTTTTATCTTTTCTTAATTGCTACATTATGGACCTTAAATTTTAAATTTTATTCTAAATTTTATTTTATATTTTAGTTATTATTTTAGTTTTAGGCATTTTATATATATATATATTTTTTTATAGTAAATTGTTTTTTAGTAGTATACGAAGCATATTTGGCCCAGAGGGCTTGGTTCTTAAATATTTGAATAAATAAAAAAAAAAAAGTCCTTAGAATCCAAGTATTTTTCATGATGGAAAGTCCTCAGAACCTAAGAATTTTTTATTCAAAGAAAGGCTTAAGAATCCTTTCTTTTTTTTTAAGAATATATGAATTTTTATCTAAGAAACAGTTTGCAGAATCTAAGAACTTTACTTTAAGGAAAAGACCATGAAATCTAAAAATGTTTCTATCAGAAAAATTTCTAAAACTTAGTATTTTGTATAAAAAACATTTTCTTTCAAAATCACTCTTGGATTCTACAGACTTTTTCTTACAAAAAATTATTTTATTAATATTCTGAGTACTTCTTCCACAAGAAAGAAATTAATTAAAATATATTAATATTTTTTATTAAAAAAAATTTAAAAATATAAAATCTGTATAAAGAAATTCTTTTAAAAATGAATTGATTAGTGTAAATTATAATGTTATATACACTTTAAATAATTTATGTTGAAATTTACCCAACTTATAATAGGAAACTGTACTCCTACAATAAGTTGGGTAAATTTACTCTTGTGCGTAAATGAAAAAAAATACACACATTACGCGTAAGTTGATGGACACAAAATGCGTAAAATTACATCGAAAGTGCGTAAAAATTAATTAAAATTATTAAATTAAAAAGTAAATTTACGAAATTTGTGAGTAAAGAAACACTTTTTACCTGTAAATGTACACATAAAATTCTTAAAATCCATTTCAAATGCGTAAAAATCCCCTAAAAATGCGTCTATTTAGCACGATGAAACAAAACTTATAACTTGGTGCGAAACTTTAAACTTCGAGTTAGTTTTGAGGAGAAATTTTTTTAAAAACATATGTTAATCATAAAGCTTATTTCCTTACCAACTGGGTAATCTGATGTTGCCACATCCGCATGTGCCATGTGCCAGTTGTTTAAGCACATTTCACATTTAAATGTGCCCGGCATATCACGTTTTTGACTTGTCACATGTGATGTGCCGATCATATTTTTACATGGCAGACTTTAAATGTAGATGTACCCAACTATTGATACACACTCTAATAAATTTCTGTTGAAATTTACCCAACTTATAGTAGAAAACTGTACTCCTACTATAAATTGGGAAAATTTACTCTGTGTGCGTAAACGAAAAAAAATACACACATTACGCGTAAGTTGCTACACACATAATAATGGGCAATTTAACATTGAAAGTGCGTAAAAATTAAATGAAATTTTAAAAGGAATTCGAAAATTTACTAAAATTGTGCGTAAAAAACCTAGAAAAGTAAATATACGCATTAAATGCCTAAAAATGTATTTCTATATGCGTAATTATATAAAAAAATGCGTATATTTACCAACACATGGTTTAAATTAAACTGCAGAAAAATATTTTTTTTTAAGAATAAATTTATTTTATGTATGTATGTTTTAATAATAATGAATAATAAATATAATACATAATATATTTCGAATGGGTATGTACTGTCATGATGGTCATCTTGAATTTAAATTCACAATATTCACAAATATTATATTTATAAATTTTTGAAAAATTAATTTTTCGTTTTTAGCTATTTTTTATTTTTTAATATTTTCTAATTTCCAAATATCAAAATATTTATTACCATTCTAAATTAGTATATTTACAAAACTTGTGCGTAAAATTTTAATTTAACGAAATAATACTAATTTTAGGCACAAAGTGTTTAATTTTAAGCACATTATGTCTAAAAATACTTCTTGTGTGTATTATTGTATATCAAAGTGTGTGCACAAAAGTTTTAGGCATTTGGTGTTTATATTTACCGAATTTTCGTAATATTACATAAAACTTTACCCATTTTATTGTAGTACATTTACAAACATTTTTTAGAGTGCATGACACAATAAAACACATCACTTTTTTCACATATGGATGTGGCCACATGTGTATGCCAAATCTCACCCTGCTTAAGAATAAAATCAATGAGGTATTGGTATTGGTTGGGACTTCCTCCTTTATATCGTCCAATGTTTTTCCAAACTGTAAAAAGATTTAAACAACATGTATAAAAAATAATAATTTCAACCCTTACCTCAAGATGTTTATATAAATCAGTTACAGTCGCCTCTTCAATAGCACTTTCTGTTACTGTTTGATTCCTGGGACTGAAGAAATTAGCAGCAGTTCATCTAGAATAACGTTCCCAAACGCATTCAATCGTTTGCATAATTTTTCAATTTTCTTCCAACATTTTTATCATATCGCCAGGAATTGAAAGTAATTTTAAAATGTCATAATTTAATTAACAATATAAGTTAGTATATTTACAAACTTTGTGCGTAAAATTTTTATTCAACAAAATAATACTAATTTTAGGCACAATGTGTCTAATTGTAAACATATAGTGTCTAAAAATAATTCTTGCGTGTATTAAGTTTTACGCATTTGGTGTTTATATTTACCGAATTTTCGTAATATTACATAAAACTTTACCCATTTTATAGTAGTAAATTTACGAACATTTTTTAGAGTGTATATAAAGCATTTTTGACAATAAAAGCCCTTAGGTAAAAATTATCATATACAGGGTGTCCGCCGGGAAGGTATACTACTGTGTTTGTTTATAATTTTTGATTAAATGAAAGAGAATTGATCTTATATTGATAAATGTATTATTTAATGTCGGCAATTATGTATGGAATACAATATCAGATAAATGTCCGCCTCTGTTAGCGAGCCCTTTTGAGAACATTTTCCATTACATTCTCACACATTTCACGCGGTATTTCATAAATTTCATCACGAATATTTTGTTTGAGTTGCTCAAGCGTTTCTGGTTTGTTTGCATAAACCTGGCTTTTCAGATATCCCCACAAAAAGAAGTCCGGAGCAGTCAAATCAGACGACCGTGGAGGCCAATCAACATCACCATTTCTTGAAATAATTCGTTGTGGAAAGAGGGCTCGCAGTAATTCCATTGTAATCCTGGCTGTATGCGATGTGGCACCGTCTTGTTAATACCACACGTTAATCAAGCCCAAAGCATGCAGTTGTTGCGTTAAAAAGTTTTCAATCATATCACGATATCGCTCCCCATTCACAGTTACCGTTTCGCCATTTTCATTTTCAAAGAAGAAAGGTCCAATGATTCCTCCTGACCAAATTGCACACCAAAATGTCACTTTTAGTGGATGCAAAGGTGACTGATGAATAATTTGAGATTTTTCCATTACCCAGAACCGGCTATTCTGTTTATTCACATATCCATTCAAATGAAAATATGTCTCGTCACTCATTATGATTTTTTCATTAAAATCGGGGTTGTCATGGGCGAGCTGTTTTAACGATTAAAACATGTTGGTTTATCGAATATTTTTCCATAATAAATTTGCCAGGTGTCTACTTCACGACTGCAAAATATGAACTGTCAAGACTAATGTTTACCAAAATGGCGGCGAAACAAAGTAGTATACCTTCCCGGCGGAAAACCTGTATTATAATTTTTACATGCACAGAAATAACTAAAATCGAATTTTAGTTAAAATATTTGCAATTACAATTAAAAAATTAATCGAAATTGGACCTGCAATATAATTGAAAAGAAATTGAAATTTTCAATTATTTTTTTTAATTATATCAATTAAATATATATTTATGAAAATGTATCTTTAGTCTGGTTCGAGATGATAGAAATTTTTTTTTTTCAAATGTTAAATTTTTTTCTTGTTTTTATTTAATAATCATGGAGAATACACAATACAAGTTATTAGACACAAGCTGAATGGCATTTTCAGGTCCGCTACGACTTTCATCAACATTCTTCGTACCCTTGAAAGTGCCAATTATAAATATCTCTATTTAACTCACAAATCAACGGATAAAGCTATTTACGCTAACATACAGTTGATTTTTGTTATCGAGTTTAGATGAAATTTACTTACTATTTTTGTGTTTTTTACATTCTCCTTTTCTATTGTACAGTGGATTCCCGATTTAACGAACAATTGATTGACAGCCCTGTTCGTTAAATCGAAAAGTTCGTTAAGTCCAGTACTTAACAAAAAAAATGTATTCATGCAAATTAAAAGGACAATTTGTATCATATCTTACTAAGCCCGTATTACAATTGCTAGATTTCCTATTGATTTTGTATTGATGAAAAATTGATGCATATTCTTACGGAAAAATAATGAGTGTGCAGAGTTCAACTATAGAAAGTAAATAAGTATCTGTCAATATCAATCCAATGTAAAATAAATGTAGTGTCATATGGGCTTTACTAAAAAATGGATTTTATAAAAAAAATGATTCAAAAAGGAATTATTATATATAAAAAATTAAAAAAAGTAATTATTTAAAAAAACTTGTTATTGAGGTTTTCTTTTGCGAATCTTTGAAAAAATTTTCAATGGTTTCCTCTTGAAGATCTCGTAAAATTAATGTCTTCGAATGCTTTGAAAAATTCAAACTTTTATTTAACGATGTGTTTATCAAAAATTAAAAGAAAAAATCAAAGCTATATGGCAATACATATTTTTTTCGTTCGTTAAATCGCGAATTCGTTAAATCGAGAGTTCGTTAAATCGGGAATCCACTGGATATCCAAATTAGCTATTAGCTAATATTAAAGATATGTGTTTTCAAATTTTTTTCATGCATATACACTTAAAATAGTTTGTAAGTTAAAATAACAGAAAATGTTATTTACAAGAAATGATATTTCATTTAAAAACCGGTCTACTTAATTTTCATTTAAATTAAATGCCTTTTGTTATTTATTTTTAAATGTTGATTAAACAACTGACACATCCGTAAGAAATAAATGATACATATAATCAGTTAAAATAAATGTCAAAATTTTACCTACCAACTTCTTAAAAAATAAATGATTTTATCATTTATTTGAAAGTGTTTCCCTTTTTTCTATAATACAAAATGTATGTATGCATAGCTATAGACACTTTTTGTGTGAATGTGTTTGTGTATGTATGTGTGTTCTTGTAATTTGAATTGAAATAATTTTGTATATATACCAATTTAAATAAAAAACAAATTGAAATTTTTTGAATATTTTTTTTTTTGAAACAGACAGCAAAGAAAATTGAAATTTATAATAAATGTTACGGACATAATTAAACCACAAATTTCCGTTTTGTGGGTAAATTTTTATTAAATGAAAAAAAATAAATGAAAATGAAAAAAATCGGTAAATGATAGTAAATCATTTCAAACAAATGTATAAAAAAGTTAATATAGATATTTTTTTGGAAAATAAATGTATATTCCTTTATTTTTAAATGGAACGGAAAACTTTTTTATTAAACTACAAACAGTTAACTACATAATAATCTGAGTGTATATAACATTATAATTTACACTAATCAATTCATTGTCAAAAAAAAATTCTTTATAAAGATTTTATATTTTTAAATTCTTTTCAATGAAAAAATAATATTATTACGATTTTACCCTTTATAAAATCGTTGATGTATTTACCTTTTAAATAAATCGAGTTCTTTCTATATTGCAAATAATAAACACAGTGTGAAATTATTTATAGCACTATTCAATTATAGCAGGCACTAAAATTACAGAAAAACACTTTAATAGTAGAGTTTATTCACACGATGTAAATAAACTAAACGTTAGCCACACTTTAGTTCTTAACACTTTGGCGTTTTATTTAAACCTCTCTTGCTGCATCACTAAGTACCCGTATTTATATAAGTAGTCAGGTATTCTAGTTATTTCCAGCTATTATTACACTAGATTTTTCCAGCTGTCATAAAATTTACTATTATAAAATAAATTTCTATAACAATATATTTTTATTAATTAATTTCTTGTAAAATAACGACTTTCTTGTGGCAGAAGTACTCAGAATATTAATAAAATAAATTTTTGTAAGAAAAAGTCTATAGAACCCAAGAGTAATTTTGTAAAAAAAGGTTTCTTAGACAAAATACTTGAGTCTTAGAAATTTTTCTGATAGAAATGTATTAAAAATATCAACTATAAAATATAAACTTCAATATTAAAATATAACTTCGCACGGTTAAAAAAGAATTGTTTATCCAAGACATGGACAACATGGGTTGCAACATTTTTGTTTTCACGACTACTTTGACAATACAAATACATAAGTATAATTTCAGACACATTTTCATATAAAAATGGATTAATTTATAACTCCAATTTTTAACTCTTAAGATCAGCTGGTCCACGTCGGGCGATCTCCCTTGTTGGTGCTGACTATAATACCAGACCACAGTCTATATTTTAATATATAAAGGGTGTCCCAAGAAGAACGCAATTTTTAAATCTGGCAACATTCGAAGTGTCATTGTTTGACATTTGAACAATTGTTATTGTTTGCTAGTAGAAGGTACGAGGTTAGTAAAAATGGAGCGCTACACGAATGAATAACGCATTCTCATTGTGAAATTGTTTTACCAAAATGGTGAAAGTTTTGCGGCTACAGTTTGCAAATTGCGATCAATTTGGGGTCACAATAATGCTCCAAAAGAGTCAACTGTAAAGAGATTAATGGATAAATTTGCCGAAACTGGGTCTGTTAGTGATGTAAAGACAACAACGCGCCATCGACCAGGTCGATCGACCGAAAATGTCGCAGCTGTACGTGATGATGTCGCTCAAACTCCATCCACCTCAATTCGACACCGAGCTCAGCAAATTGGTGTCTCCAAATCCACTTTGCAGCGAATTTTGACGAAAGATTTGCATCTTCATGCATACAAAGTTCAATTGACTCAGGAACTGAAGCCAGCTGACCATGGACAGCGAAGGGAGTTCCTTAATTGGGTATTGGAGAGACAACATGAAAATGCTGATTTTGCCGATAAAATCATCTTCAGTGACGAGGCCCATTTTCATCTTGATGGCTTCGTCAATAGGCAGAATTGTCGCATTTGGGGTGAGGAAAATCCTCGAGTGATTCACGAGAAGCAAATGCATCCTCAACGTGTCACTGTGTGGTGTGGTTTTTGGGCTGGAGGAATCATTGGACCTTTTTTTATGAAAATGAGGCAGGTCAAGCGCAAACAGTCAATGGTGTTCGGTATCGTGAAATGATAACCAGTTTTTTCTTGCCTAGAATTGAAGAAATAAATGTGGAGGGCATGTGGTTCCAACAAGACGCCGCCACATGTCATACAGCCAGAGAAACAATTCAATTGCTGCATCAGTCATTTCCCGGTCTTGTTATTTCGCGTTTTGGAGATCAGAATTGGCCGCCTAGATCGTGCGATTTAACACATTAGATTTTTTTCTTTGGGGTTTTTTGAAGTCGATGGTTTACGCGAATATGCCGACGACGACTCAAGCCTTAAAAGAGGAAATTGGATGCTGCATTAATGAAATACCGCAGGATTCATGCAAAACGGTCATTGAAAATTTCATTAAAAGATCGCGTGCATGCTAGCAAAGCCGCGGCGGCCATCTGCACGATATATTGTTCCATACATAACCTCATTCTGTCTACTTTACGATATAATTAAGTTTCACGATTTTTTTTTAAATATCTGTGTTTTATTTAAAATTTAAAAATTGCGTTCTTCTTGGGACACCCTTTATATTTTGTTGTATTATGAAGTCGACAAGAAAATTCATATAAATGCATATGAGTTTTGTATGGAGACATTTAATATGTTAAAAATAAATATATATGTTACTATTACTTGGAAAATGGGAATCGTTTATGTAGTTTTCGGTATAGGTGGGTCGACATGTTGGTATCAATGGTATTGTGTAGTAACATACCTTACATTATATAGAAATTGTTTTTATTGTTACTCTTAGATTGTGAATGCACAAGTGCCATAGTCATATCTTAAGTGTTAGTACTTATTCATACCTTGAAGTTATGATTTTCGATATAAATATCCATGTCCTATAAATAAAATAAATATCATACTGCAAAAGTAATATGAATGTGGTTTGCATATATTGGCTAATGTTGCATGAATTATTTGACATTTATATTAAGTTGGCAAGATGATTATATACACTCAGGTCTCGTTTTATGCGATAGATGCGCTCCAAAAAATATCGCATAAATTGCATTCGCATAAAGCGATACTCCAGCTTCGTATAAAAACTATTCATTTGTTCCAAACTTCTGAATTTATAAATTCAAATTTTAATTAAAAAATCCAAGCAATCATTTGTTTTTACAATAAAAACAAAACACGTTTAAAAAAAATAAAGAAATATATAATATTAATTCATTAATAAAAGAAAAAACAGAAAATAATCTAAACAATAAGTTTACCCTGCCTTTACACATGCAATTAGTGGCATGCAAGTGTTGTATACGTATTATCAACGAAAAATTCTTCGAAATAGTAGAATTTTTTGCCATTTGATTTTTTTTTTCTTAAACATACAAGTGTTAAAAAGAGTTACCGAGTTCATCATATAGGCACATTATTGATGAAACGTAAAACATTTATTATTATTAGTATTATTTTAATAATATTAATGCTCTAAAATTAACAAAATTGCATATTTATGCGCATTTCAAGAAATAAATTATTATAATACATTTTAAAAGTTAATACTTTAAATCACAATTTTACAGTAATCCAGTAATTTTGCATTAATCTATTAAGAAGGTAACATTGTTTATCGTTTTGACATTTAGTGACATGCAAATGCCAAATTTTACTCGCATGCAAATTTTGCTGCCACTGGAGCTGCCATTGCAAAAAATGTGAGTGTATTAGGAAAAAGTCGTGAGTGTGTAAACGCTGGGTTAAGGAAATTCTGTAAATATGTACACTTAGAATATTATGTAGTTAACTGTTTGTAGTTTAATAAAAAAGTTTTCCGTTCCATTTAAAAATAAAGGAACATACATTTATTTTTGAAAGAAATGTCTATATTAACTTTTTTATACATTTATTCGAAATAATTTACTATCATTTACCGATTTTTTTCAGTTTCATTTATTTTTTTCATTTGTTTTAAATTTAATAAAAATTTACCCACAAAACGGAAACTTGTGGTTTATTTGTGTCCGTAACAGTTATTACAAATTTAAATTTTGTTTGCTGTCTGTTTCAAAAAAAAATATTCAAAAAATTTCAATTTGTTTTTTTATTTAAATTGGTTGTATATATACAAAATTTTTCAATACAAATTACAAGAACTTCATAAACACACATACATGCACAAATACATTCACACAAAAAGTGTTTATAGCTTCATATGCATACATACATTTTGTATTGTACGAGTATATTAAAAAAAAAAAAACAAAAAATACAAAAACGGATATAATTTCAAATAAATGAAAAAAACATTTATTTTTTAAGGATTGGTAGGTAAAATTTTGACATTTATTTTAACTGATTATATCATTTGTTTCTTACGGATGTGTCAGTTGATTAATCAACATTTAAAAATAAATAAAAAATAGCATTTATTTTAAATGAAAATTAAGTAGACCGGTTTTTAAATGAAATATCATTTCTTTTAAATGATATTTTCAGTTATTTTAACTTACAAACTTTTTTAAGTGTATGATTAATCTGAATCACTGAATAATTGTCTGCATCATTTTGGAATTGGTTCAACGTCACTTTCATCACTAGATGATATAATCATATTGTCATCATATGGTTAAATATAATTTACATCTCTGCAATTAATCTCGTGAATAGGGGACGAGATCAAAACATTTTTAGGTGCTTTAATTGTTTCTTTTCTTGCAAAATAATTTGTAATCAAACTTTGCGATTTTGAATTTTTAAGTTGCTTGTGCAACTCTTGATATACGTAAAACAGATCAGTCAGTCCGTGTTAAATCTTTAATGCTCTTTCCGTATCTGGATTCACATTAAGAACTTGATTTTGTAAATAACTAAACTATTATTGGTTATTGGTTCTTCAGCTAAAAGTTCTCCCAAATCATCGTGGTTAAGCGAGTCAAATCCATCTCCTCCAATTTCATTTGTCAGTGTCGATATTTCCCCACCAATAATTCTAGCAACACAATTTCCAGCATGCATTTAATGTTTGCGGTCGCAATTTAGAGATCGCTGATGCTGCCACAATAATGCAATCCAAAATTGTAAATTTTTTTTCAAACTTTATTTAAAATGAAACTTGGTTTAATTTAAAAACTTTAAAAAAGCTTAAAAAAACATCAAAATTTTTAAAATCTGTTAGAATTCTAAAAAAAATCGTTAATTTAAAATCGCATAAATTTGAATCCGCATAAAACGAGACCTGAGTGTATAATATTTTACTGTTCTTTTATATAAATATACTTTTAAGCGATATGATATTTGGTATTTTGCCATATAAGTTTATATTGGTGATATTAAATATAAAATTAAATTGCCTCATCTACCAATAATAATATTTTAGAAAATTTCACCTATAAATTAAAATATTAAAGAATTGGAAGTAATTTGAGATTTTCAATTAATTTCCCAGCAAAATAAAATGGATGTTATTCTTTACGAATCTTTTTTTCAGAACATCCAAAAAAGTTAATAGTGCAAATTTTTTGATTTGTAAGAAGTCATAATAAGCGTATAGTTTAGAAGCGATATTTAATTTATAAATTTAAAGACAATATCGATGCTTAAAGCCCAATATTGATTTCTCAAAAAAAAAAAAAAAACAATTATATTAAATATTTATTAAAAAAAATTTAATCGAGTTTTTTAAAAACGTATCATTTCAAAAAATTTGCATTGTATTGAGCCTTCAATGCACAAAAGTTTTTTAAATACAGTTGTAAACAATGAATTTATATATTTATTAGAGGAAGGTCCTTGTATAAATTTACATACTTTTAGGAAATAATAAAAGCATGAAATATAATTTGACGAAGAGATTTATTTCTGAGATGAGCTATTTTTACAAAATTAGTTTAAAACATTTTTATTTATTCTTGGTATGTATAAATTTCTTATTAAGTTCGGTTTAAGTTCATGATAAATTTTATAAATCAATTAAACCGAAAAAAATATAAGTCACATAAAATTTATACAGAACAACTATAAAATTCCCTACAAAACCAAACACACGGTACGGTGCAGAATCGTTTAATATGTTCTGATCAAAACAATCAACATTACCAACACAAATATTTTATAGTTGACCGAAAAGGGAAACATACAATTAACAAAAATTAGATTCCGATTCGTTTGGAAAAAAGTACCCCCACATATGGCTTTTCAAATATTTTTCAATTTGGAATTTATTTATTTTTACGAAACGTAATGATTTTAAGAACAAAATCTGCCCAATTTATTAGAAAAAAAAAATATATAAAAATCTAATAATTTTTATAAGATTTTGTTCTAAAAGTCACTACTTTTTGTAAAAATACATAAATTAGTATTTATTGACACGCCAGCAGACATGTATTGCTAAAATTAGGAAAAAATACCGTTGTGCTCAAATAAGCAAAATTTCCCGTAATAACAGCAAAATTTTCAGTTGCCATTACAGACTTTTTTGGTGAGAGTAAGACGCGAAGAATGTTAACAATGTCGATTTCGTTAACCGGTTTGAAAATACTAGTATTGTAATACAATCAATAAAACATTTTGCTATATTTTTTCACCTCGAATTTTTTTTCACCTCAAAAAGAAGGTTCCAACTCAAAACTTTTTCAACACTAAAATTGTTTTCACCTCAATTTTTTTTTAACCTCACAAATTATTTTTACATTTTTAACGGAAAATTTGATTAAACCTCGACAACTTTTTCAACTCGAATTCAATTTTTATTTTATTATATTTATATAACAATTATCGTTTAAGCTGAATTAAAAGCTTTTACTTTATTTTTATTATTGAATTTTTTGTCCTACTCTACGTATGAGTGATAATTTGTTAAACACTATTTATCATATTACTCATCAGCAAAATATTTTCAAATCTACGTGAAATTTACCAATTTAAAACTCCCTTAGAGAATTTGTGAAAGTTCCTTTGTACTTTTTTTCTTCATTCAACCAAATAACTGTTTAATTGTTTTCATTGATTTTTGAGCATTGTATTAAAATCGAATAACTAAAATGATTTTCTAGTAAGGGTTTTGAGGTTAAGAAGAAGAATAAACGTTTTGCCTCTTTTTTTTGGACAGTGATTTTAAATTAAATTGTATTATAAAAAATTGTTTATGCATATTTATGACATTAACTTATAAAAACAGAACAATAAACTTTAAAAATGATTTTCTTTTAAATTCTACAGAATACTTATAAGAAAATGTAAATTTTTCATTTAACTAGTTTAGGTGAGAATATTTTCCATAATAAAATTACGCATCAATGAATAAAGAAAAATTCTTTTAAGTTGAAAAATTTTCCACAAAATATTTATTTGCATAAAAAAAAAAACACACACACATACAAATTCACATTTTATTTGTTGGACACGATAATACAATTTATTTTTCATATAAAAGTCACACAATAATCTTTGGCAACAAATACTCCATGCATATAATATATATTAACATTACTTACTTAAAACTCATACATAAGAATTCTCATCTATACACACTCAGAAAAATGATACTTATGTACATTTGAGTGTAACTATGTGTATTTGCATACTAACACTTAATTCGTTTGAAAGTGTGTGCTAAAGAATTGCATTTGCATAAACAACTACTACAACAACTAACAATGTTGTCGCCTTTTGACTGTAAAGAAATGTGAGAATATACTACATATTTTTTGTATATGAATGAGAAAAGTAAATAATCAATTCAGATCAGTTAAAGAATTAAATCTTTAGCATCAAAAATAACAATAGTCTTTAAAAATTAACTTTATTTTAAATTAATTAATCAAAATATTAGTAGGAAGTTTTTTTTTATAGAAAATATTTTCCCAATAACCCTTGACCCAGAAACAATTTGTTATGACTTAATATTTCACAGAAGTTGGATAGAATGGGACAGGAGCGCAAAGGTCATTCCCCATTTTCCCTGTATTTAAAGAGATTATTAAAATGTTCCACAAATTATATTTTCTACGTCACTCGTGATCGTGAATAGAACTGTTTTTGGAATAACGTTTTCATTTTAATTGTTAAAAAACTACATTTAGAGACAGCCTTGTATCTCAAAAACTAATACTTTTAAGGAGAGACAAGAAAACGTTTTGTAATAAACTTGTGATATTTTTTTCAATTCATTACTTTAAAAATTTAAGAGAAGATTAAAAAATGACACAAGTTTATTATAAAATGTTTTTTTGTCTCTCCTGAAAAGTAGTAGTTTTTGAGATACGATTTTAAGATGTTATAATGCGGCTTACAAATTACATCTCAGAATTTAAAAGAGCGAGATTGGGAAAGCTAAATGCGAGTCTTGGAAAAGGTTCTGTGGGTCATAAAAAACGACTCTCTGCATGCCTAAGCAAGTTTTAAATATTATGAGTAACATGGCATTGTTTTGGCGGAACTACTACACGTTCCTGACCTGGTAGTGTCTTTTTTGACGAGGATTGTGTTGTTGATATGGACGATAAATTAAAGAAGTGAAGGTCACGAGATCCAATACGGTTCCTGGGAACTTTATCCTTACTAGCATATCTGTTGAAGAAACTCTAAAGATTGATTGGTATGTATTTAGTAAAAGACTATATCATCATATGATTCCGGTAGCGCCCCTTTGCAATCCATATACCGACTAGAGATTCCTGGCGGATAGTGCACTGACAAAGAGACGTAGCGTCAGTTTCTATAACAACGAAAAAAAAATTGGTAAGCAAGTGGGCCTTGAGTCCATTCTGGCAAGAGTGTTCTGACATCGGCATTATTCAGGCTGAGGTGATGGCGATATGGGTGGTTGCCACTTGGATTGGGCATAATGTTCTGTCCACAACAGGCGTGAAGATTTTCTCTGACTTCGATAAGTGCCACATCTACCGCACGACCTTAAATGATATAGCCAAGCAGTTTAACTTTCGACTCGTAATGGCTATAGAGCACAGAGATATACCAGGGAACTGTGATCCTGATAAACTTGCAAGGCAAGGCAAGGCAAGGCAAGATATCATCTTACAGGTTCCTGCGGATTTTGAAACTTGGAAACTTGTAAGTTGAGATGGGGCAATGGTGACAAGGCACATATTGCCCGCTCTGAGTTCGAAAAAGAGAGAGATATAGGAAATTGTGGCAGTCATAATGAACCACTTTCAATTTGGTGGGCACATACAGAATTTGGGGACACTTTCGCTTGACTCGCTGCATAAACGAGGTGCTCTAGTATGATATTACTGTGATCGGCGTGCTTCTGTGATTTCTGAAATGTTTCGGATGTTAACATATCGCAACTCTTTTTGCTTCGTGGGAAGCTCAAACTGATTCAACGGTGGGGTCTGATCGGTGGTCCGTTAAACTTGGAGCAGCACAACAGACCTTAGAATTTATAATTTTTTGAATGAGTGTGTATAACTAATAGGTGGGCCGATGTTGGGTGTGAACCAAACCTAAACGTCAAGTTTTTTTCTGCATTTCATTTGAAATTTCTCAATTTCAGACAAACTCAATTTGAACCATGGAAAGATACACAATCGAGCAACGCGTTAAAGTTATTCAGGCTTATTATGAAAATGGGCGTTCAAATCAAAATGCATTTCGTGCACTTCGTGATTTTTTTGGTCAGCATAATCGACTAAATGTGTCCACAATCGGGAGAATTGTTGGCAAATTTCGGAAAATCGGGTCTGTGAAAACACCTGTGCATGCTCGCCCAGTTCATTCTGCGGAAAACATTGCTGTTGTTCGCGATAGTGTGTCATCAGGTCGGCCAAGCATTTATCTTGAATGGTGTTCGCTATTGCGAGATGATAAGGAACTTATTGTGGCCAGGAATTGAGGATATGACCCTGTATGATATGTGGTTTCAACAGGATGGTGCCACTTGCAACACAGCTAACGAAACAATGGCTCTTTTGCGCGACAAATTCAATGGCAGTGTTATCTTACGTGGTGGCGATGTCAATTGGCCGCCAATATCATGTGATTTGGCACCGTTGGACTTCTTTATTTGGGGTTATTTGAAAGACAAGGTGTACGTCGATAAGCCAGCAACAATTCAAGAGGTAAAGGATGAGATATTTCGGCACATCAACGGCATAGAACCTCAATTATGCCTCAGCATCATCGAAAATTTGGACCATCGGATGGAGGTGTGCCGCCAAGGTCGCGGCGGCCATTTGGCCGATATTTTGTTCCATACGTAATTGAACCATACCATATTATCATAATAAAAAGAAATCACAATACTTTCCTAAATAATTTGTGTTTAATTCAAAATCAACATCGGCCCTTAAAATTTAACCACCCTTTATATAACTGTATAACTGTTTAGTATACATATTGTTTTTATGTATAAGCTTTTTGCTTACCACCACGTTTTCCTTAATAACTCAGGAAGCAAATGAGTCTCCACCCTAAAATTTTGCCACATTTTTTAACATATATTTTTTGCAGAATTTTAAACATTAAAATTAAAAAATTACCTTTTAATGCAAAATAAATTTTAGGACGCCATTTTAAAGGTTATGTTTTCACATTTAAATGGTACCAATGGGAAAAATTTTGGTTTTAAACTTTAAAGTTATGGGCGACTTTGTATGCACAATTTTTCGATATTTTGACGTTTTTGCCAATTTTCATGACATCATATTTCGAAAACGAAAGTGTTTGGTGTCGGAAGATTAATAATTTCATAACAGGGCCCATTTAAAATATGTATGGCGAATTTCATTTAAATCGGAGATGACAAATCCGAAAATGACAGTTATTAAAATTAAAATATGCACAAATGCAAATTGTGTAGAAAAAAAATCAACCCCTCTTAATTTAGAGAATGTTGGCCTTTTCTGATATATTTCAATTTACTATATTATTAAATTCCAGAGGTAGCCCAAAGATTGCGATAGGCTGATCTTACATTTGTTAAAATTTCATCAAAATTGAAATATTTAGATAGATAAACTTTCCTTGTTAGTGTTAAGCTAAAAGTACATTTTGAAAATTTGAGGAGGTTGAAGATTTTAAAGGATTTTTTAATAAGATTAAATCGTATACATTTCATTTTCTAAAGGGTGTCCCAAGAAGAACGCAATTTTTAATTTTAAATAAAACACAGATATTTAAAAAAAATCGTGAAACTTTATTATATCGTAAAGTAGACAGAATGAGGTTATGTATGGAACAATATATCGTGCAGATGGCCGCCGCGGCTTTGCTGGCATGCACGCGATCTTTTAATGAAATTTTCAATGACCGCTTTGCATGAATGCTGCGGTATTTCATTAATGCAGCGTCCAATTTCCTCTTTTAAGGCTTGAGTCGTCGTCGGCTTATTCGCGTAAACCATCGACTTCAAACAACCCCAAAGAAAAAAATCTAATGGTATTAAATCGCACGATCTAGGCGGCCAATTCTGATCTCCAAAACGCGAAATAACACGACCGGGAAATGACTGATGCAGCAATTGAATTGTTTCTCTGGCTGTATGACATGTGGCGCCGTCTTGTTGGAACCACATGCCCTCCACATTCATTTCTTCAATTCTAGGCAAGAAAAAACACGATACCGAACACCATTGACTGTTTGCGCTTGACCTGCCGCATTTTCATAAAAAAAGGTCCAATGATTCCTCCAGCCCAAAAACCACACCACACAGTGACACGTTGAGGATGCATTTGCTTCTCGTGAATCACTCGAGGATTTTCCTCACCCCAAATGCGACAATTCTGCCTATTGACGAAGCCATCAAGATGAAAATGGGCCTCGTCACTGAAGATGATTTTATCGGCAAAATCAGCATTTTCATGTTGTCTCTCCAATACCCAATTAACGAACTCCCTTCGCTGTCCATGGTCAGCTGGCTTCAGTTCTTGAGTCAATTGAACTTTGTATGCATGAAGATGCAAATCTTTCGTCAAAATTCGCTGCAAAGTGGATTTGGAGACTCCAATTTGCTGAGCTCGGTGTCGAATTGAGGTGGATGGAGTTTGAGCGACATCATCACGTACAGCTGCGACATTTTCGGTCGATCGACCTGGTCGATGGCGCGTTGTTGTCTTTACATCACTAACAGACCCAGTTTCGGCAAATTTATCCATTAATCTCTTTACAGTTGACTCTTTTGGAGCATTATTGTGACCCCAAATTGATCGCAATTTGCGAACTGTAGCCGCAAAACTTTCACCATTTTGGTAAAACAATTTCACAATGAGAATGCGTTGTTCATTCGTGTAGCGCTCCATTTTTACTAACCTCGTACCTTCTACTAGCAAACAATAACAATTGTTCAAATGTCAAACAATGACACTTCGAATGTTGCCAGATTTAAAAATTGCGTTCTTCTTGGGACACCCTTTATATAAAAGGTTTTGAGTACCAGATTTATTATTAGATGAAGTTTCCATAAACAGCAATATGACTAAAGAAGTCATTCCTTTAGATGTCTTTATCAAGCATTGGTATTTTATTCTGTATATTTGTGTTGATGTTAAAAAGATTTTTTCAAATTTACATTTTTACACTTTTAAATTTTTTTTTTCGTTTGCTAATGTTGCATATGCTCTTAGATTCTCAAGTTGGTTAAACAAGATTTCAATAAACAATGTTTGCATTAAAAACTAAAATTGTATTTGGAATATATGTAAGTAATATACATTTATACACTCATGGAAAAATGTTTTATTTTTTTTTTAAATTTTAGTTGAACTGGAAGTTATCTAACTTTCAAGGAAATTTCTTTAGGATGAACTTTCACATATGGAAGCTTGTAAACATGCATTACTTTTAAGAGGTCGAATATGTTTTCTAAGGGTAACAAAGGGGTTTAAATTTGTTCAAAACCATTTGTTTCAACTCTGTTTTATGTGTTTACAGTAGATACAATGGACTAGATCTAAAGCTATCTATTGATAACCATTTGTGTAAATTCTTTTTTAAACTATCAAAATGCAAAAAACCAAAAAGTGTTCTTGATTTACTCATCCTTTTAATTCCATAAAACTTAAAATGGATCTGTCAGAAAGTGCGCAAAATCGCAGTAGCTTTGCGAATTGAAATCTGAAAGTTTGCACTAAAGAAGTTTTCTTGTTAATAAATTTTTATATTCATTAAAAATTCATTTTACGTTTTTAAGGCAATTTTTTGCTGCACACTTTTAAGAACCCCTTTAGTGTTTTGATTATGCTGATTTAAGGTATTTTTCACCAAATTTTTATGAGTGTAATCAAATATTCTTTCCTAACATTGTTTTTTCAGGAAAAGGACATTAAAATTGATATACAAGTGATGCAATGATATAAATTTTATTTCCACAAAAGTATTTGAAACGTATAATGTGTACAAAAGTTAAAATAAGATATTTAAATATATAGTTGTCTTAGAAATATTACCTTAATAAAGCTACCAATATACAGGTTGGTTGAAAAGTTCCTGCGCTCACCAAGAGATGGCACTACTAGCTCCAAACTTTTTTCTCAAGTTGGTATAACTGTCCTGAGAACACATGCAAAGTTGCAAGTCATTCTGTCAATTCTTTCTTTGTTTACAAGCCATTTGAAGTTGACGTGTCATTGATTTTTTTTAATATGGAAAAAATTTAATATCGTGCAGTCATTAGATCCTTTGTTTTGAAGGGTTTAAAAGCAAAGGAAATTTATGAACAATTGTTAGAAGTGTATAAGGAGTCCGCACCTTCAAAACGCACCGTTGAATTTTGGGCTGGTGAGTTTAAACGTGGTGGTACCAACCTTGAAAACGATCCACGCGAAGGCCGACCAAAGACTGGAACCACAGCAGAAATCATTGAGCAGGTACATAATATGGTTAGTGAAGATCCAAGTTTGACTAAGCGTGAAATTGCTAATGCAATAGGCATCTCAGACGAACGAGTACTCCATATTTTACATGAAGAATTACGTATGAAAGAACTGTTTGTTACAGTTCAACAAAAACTGGATCGAAAACAAATTTCTCAGTGTAATTTGGAGCGTTTTAAGCCGAATAAAACCGACTTCTTGCGTCGTTTTATAACTATGGATCAGACCTGGATCTACCACTATGATCCTAAATTGAAACAAGAACGTTTACAGTGGACTGAAGCTGGTTATTCAGCTCCAAAGCAGGTGAAGACACAACGATCAGCAAAGAAGGTTATGGTATCAGTTTTTTGGGATGAAAAGGAATTTTGTTGATTGATTATCTTCAGAAAGGTAAAACAATCAACTCTGAATATTGTTGCAGCCTTTTGGATCAGCTGGATGAAAAAATTGGTGAAAAAAGACCTGGTTTAAAGAAGAAAAAAAATCATTTTTCATCAAGACAATGCACCTGCTCACAAAAGTGTTTTGGCGATGGCTAAATTCAAAGAATTAAAGTACGATTGCTTGACTACTATCTCTTCAGAAATCTCAAACAATTCCTTCGTGGAAGGCATTTTTCGTCGAATGAAGAGGCCGTAGCAGCCGTAGACGGTTATTTTGCAGAGCTTCCGGAAAACCATTATAAGGATGGGATTAAATTATTGGAAGATCATTGGAACAAGTGTATTGAGCTTCAAGGAGATTATATTGAATAAAAAAATATATTTCGTAACAAAAACAGTATTCTTTCATTTCGAGCGCAGGAACTTTTCAACCAACCTGTATATCTACCTACAAATAAACAAATAAATATTTTTACTAATTTATTAATATTTTTTATAATCAACATAAATAAATTCTTGTTAGAAACTTTTTATACCATTTCATGGCAATTAGTAAAATTGAAATATATAAATATGTACTGCCATAAATTAAACAAAAAACTTATAACCACTTGTTAATTCATTAGTGTATTATTTTTTTTTGTATAAAATTTATCATTGCTTTGTCGAACAAAAAAAAAAAGTTTTGAAATATTTTCAAAATAAATAAAAATTAAGGAAAACAAAAAAATAAAAATTTTGTGCACCGCAAATATAGTACAATAACTACATAAAATAAATTTATATACATAAAAATAATTTAACTAAAACAAAATGTAAAATATGAAAATAAAAACAAAATATGTTTGCACTTTTTTTTATTTGTTAGTTCCGAAAAGTTGCTCATGAATGTTAAACCTTATTGTCAGTTCACAGAAAAGGAATTTATATCACTGCAAAAGAGCCATTGTTTCGTTAACTGCGTGGCAAGTGGCACAGTGCTGAAACCACATATCGTCCAGGGTCATATCCTCAATTCCTGGCCACAATAAGTTCGTTATCATCTCGCGATAGCGAACACCATTCACGGTTAATTCTTGGCCGAACTCATGACACACTATCGCGAACAACAATGTTTTCCGCAGAATGAACTGCACAGGTGTTTTCACAGAACCGGTTTGCTGAAATTTGCCCACAATTCTCCCGATTGTGGACACATTTGGTCGATTAAGCTGACAATGAAGTGCACGAAATGCATTCTGATTTGAACGCCCATTTTCATAATAAGCCTGAATAACTTTAAGGTGTTGCTCGATTGTGCGTCTTTCCATAGTTCAAATTGAGTTAGTCTGAAATTGAGAAATGTCAAATGAAATGCAGAAAAAAGCTTGACGTTTAGGTGTGGTTCACATTCAACAGCGGCCCTTAAAATTTAACCACCCTTTATTATAATAAAACCCCGCAAAGGGTTTAGCGTTGTGTGGGTGCAGTCAAATTTTTATTTTTTTTGCCAATTCTGTCTGAAATATGTCGCAATAATCATTTTGAAAGTTTAAATTTCATGAAATGAAATTTAGGATGGGTGCATACTGCATAAACTAAATTCAGGTTTTCAAATTTCTATGAATTTTGAAAATATTTTCAAGTATTGTCAATTTGTATTAGATTTAGAATTTATTTAGCAACCTCACACAAGGCCTTAGTCTTTAAATACCCACACTGAAATTTTGTGCCTTATATCTGCTACTTTTATAAAAGATCTTAATCCTTCTTTCAAGAAGTTCCTAAATTAAACTCTAAACCGAAAGTCATAATGGTCTGATAATATGTTCTGCTGCAAATCTCTCTAGGGGTTGACAAATACGAAATATTTATTTGGTAGATGTAAAATTTCAAAACACAAATTGTAGATTTAACTTTCAGTTCTGTAAACAACATTGCAAGTGAACCTACTTCTAAGGAAATCTGTTGATTTAGCGGCTAAAGTAAAATTTAACGAGGAAATTATACACTGAATATTTTAACAATTTATGACCTATTTTTGGTTATTTTTATTTTAGTGGTCTTGTTTTGTAATTTTTGTTAAAAGGGTTAAAATTACCATTAATAGTAAAAGATAAAGGGGTTGAAATATTGTCCCTAATTTGGGGGACAAAACCCAAAGTTTGGCAAGGTTGTTCCCACCTACAGCTTTTTGAATAGTTTAACTTATGATTCTATATTTTATGGCAAATATTTATGAATGCATAATATTCCATGTTGTATGGTAAGCCGTTGTCAAAAGTTTGTGAAACCATATTAAAAAATATGTAGTGTTTCTATACTATTTCCAAATAAAAAAAAAGAAGAGAAAAAGAACAACAATTATGCATAACAACTAAGAAACATCTACCAACTAAACATTCTACATAAATATGCAATTTCGATGGCTTAATATACAAAGGTACTAACTTGATTTTGTAATACCTCATAGGAGAAGAAAAAAAAAAAAAACTTATAAAAAGTTCGAAAAATTCGAAAAATACTTTGCACATCAGATTTTTTGAAGAACAATTTTTTATTTTATTGTCAGTTTTAATTTAAGTTTTTTCCTTCTCCTGTAAATTAATAAAACATTTAGTTAAGGCCTTTCTACACCAAACCATCGAGCTATTGGTTGGTAAGCAATTAATGTCATCATCATATAATTTGTGAATTGTGAATTTTAAACAAACTCCTCCTTTCGCACAAAACTTCTTCAAATGATGCTATAACTTTGATCATTAAAATTTATAATGCGTATATGTTCTTTGATGGTGTGATAGAACTTTTATAATTTGTTAACATTTTGTTTCTATCTCATAAATGTTGACATTTATACCTAATTGAGTTTTCTCGGCAGAAGAGCAGGAAGAGACAACATATAAAATTCCACTTTATAAAATAAATAACAAATAGAATGAGGTTGCCATAACTACACTCAGAATATTATGTAGTTAACTGTTTGTAGTTTAATAAAAAAGTTTTCCGTTACATTTAAAAATAAAGGAACATACTTTTATTTTTCAAAGAAATGTCTATATTAACTTTTTTATACATTTATTCGAAATAATTTACTTTCATTTACCGATTTTTTTCAGTTTCATTTATTTTTTTCATTTGTTTGAAATTTAATAAAAATTTACCCACATAACGGAAACTTGTGGTTTATTTGTGTCCGTAACAGTTATTACAAATTTAAATTTTGTTTTCTGTCTGTTTCAAAAAAAATATTCAAAAAATTTCAATTTGTTTTTTTATTTAAATTGGTTGTATATATACAAAATTTTTCAATACAAATTACAAGAACTTCATAAACACACATACATACACAAATACATTCACACAAAAAGTGTTTATAGCTTCATATGCATACATACATTTTGTATTGTACGAGTATATTAAAAAAAAAAACAAAAAATACAAAAACGGATATAATTTCAAATAAATGAAAAAAACATTTATTTTTTAACGATTGGTAGGTAAAATTTTGACATTTATTTTAACTGATTACATCATTTGTTTCTTACGGATGTGTCTGTTAATTAATCAACATTTAAAAATAAATAACAAATGGCATTTAATTTAAATGAAAATTAAGTAGACCGGTTTTTAAATGAAATATCATTTATTGTAAAGGATATTTTCAGTTATTTTAACTTACAAACTTTTTTAAGTGTATTAATGGTTTTATTTTAGAAACAAATGAAGTGTATGGGAATTTTTGCTTACATAAACTGGAAAAAATAATCGAGAGGTCCTTTTTAAAACTTTTGCAAACGTTTTTTTTTTGTAATTCAATATATTTGAATTTTTTAGCGAGTTTTAGATGGGAGTTTCAATAACATCGAACTAGCAAATCTGGAATTGGATCCAGCGTACATTACATTCATCGGCAGAATGCTAAACAGCAAACGCATCACAGCTGAGTTAGGTGGTACTAGTATAACGCGATTCGTGTGCACTGAATCCTGTGCTTCTATCCTTGGGAAGAAATGGCAGAAATGTGGTCGACTACGCCGATAACATGGCGATAGTGATGAAAGGAAAATTCCCGTCTTTGTGGGATACTGTGCAATCTATTCTAAAGTAGTTGACTAGCTGGGCAAGGAGCTGTTGGCTTGGGAGCAATCTAAATAAACTTTTAATTTTTCACAGGGGGTATAATGATGCCGCTTTTGGGCCTGTAACCTCGGGACGGTAGGGAAATTTACCTATATGACAGAGACAAGTATCTTGGTGTGATTCTGGAAAAACGTGGGGTTTGATCTATACTCCTGTGGAAGAGCCATCGGGAAGAGCTGATAACTTTTTAATCTCAAGATCGTTCGATGGAAAAACTCGACGGTGGTTCACCCCATTCTCCTGTAGGTAATCATAGTTTGGTGGCCTGCATTGGATAAGATGATCTATCTCAGATATTTCCAAAAGATACAGATGATGTCTTCTATGAGCACCACGGGATCCCTACATACACTCAGAAAAAAAAGTTTGTAGAAAAATTTGTAAACGGTTTTTAACTCCACTTTACTATTTTTGTACCGATTTTTAGTAAAAAAATTATTATTTAGCAAAACTTTTAAAATTTAACCTTTAAAGTAAAAAAAAATTGACTTAAATATATTTGAAAACAGAAATTACAAAATTAAAAAAAAATGATAAATTCGTTTATGTTTTAACAATTTTTAAGATTTTTAAACCTTTGATTTTTTTTTGATTTTGTATAAAATATTTTTTGAAAAATGTATTAAAAATTTTTGATGCCCGAGAAAAAAAAATAAATTTAAAATTTTGTACTTATGCCTGGTTTTCATTATGACATATCAACTGACAACAAAAACTGACTCAAATGAATTCTCGTCATTTTGTGTCATATGCGTTTTCATTACATCTTAAAAACTGACAATAAGTCGATAAAGCAGAGCGTGTCAAAGACTTATGTCAAATTTTGGTGTCAGTTGACTGACACGCCGTTTTCATTGCAAATGTCAAATATGATGAGGCGAGCAAACAGCTGATTAAAAAATATTAATTTGCGGTTAATAAAAAGTAGAAAAATTTAAACATGACAAAAAAGAAACAAAAGGCTATAGCTAGTGCGGCGTTTTGTGTTATTACATTACCATTTCTTTCTTTATTTAAAAAATTTCCATTGCAATTAATTTTTCCAGCAAAAGAAAAAAATAACAGCTTTGCGATCGTCAAACAAAAAAAAAAAAAAAAAAAAATTACAACTTGTTGTCAATTTTATTTTAGATAAAAAATGCTGCCATATCTGTTGGCAAAATGAAATTTGACGTTTTCACTTGTCTGTCATTTTAGACGGCAGTTCGTGTGCATAACTGACTGCAAACTTGGATGACACCATATGACAACCCGTTTTAATACAATTGCCAATTATTTGGACAAATTGACATTAAAAATGACATAGTGAAAACCATGCATTATATTAAACAGGTTTGAAATTCAACTTTACAAAGTCTACTAAAATTTAGTAGCGGCTACTAATTTTTCTACTAATTTCATTGTGATACATGTCAGCAGACATGTGTTGCCATTACAGACTTTTTTTGGTGAGTGTAATACATCATTCTTATTCCCTTGGATATACTGGGAAATCAGGTAGCAGCTGAAGCAACCATAACGCTACAATCGACGTCACAATGGATTGGCAATAAGTGTGGCCACAATGTGGTACTGGATGTGGATCATAAGGCTCTGGTAGCAGCGCATGAATATCTTTTTGAAATCAATATGACCAGAGCCATATATTCTACATTAAGTGCGAAGTCACTGCCACAGTAACTTCGCACTTAATCTTGAACATATAGCTGCGGATTCATTGCGACTACAAAATTTCTTGCCGACTAAATTGTTTGGTTACAGTAACTGAATTATTTGGTTACTGCATCCGAGTATATTCCTGACATAATTTTTATATATGATTTATGCTGTATTAACCGAATTTCTATCACCAAAAACATAAAGGGTGATTTTTTAACGGTTTGGGGTTTGAAAATTGAAAAAAAACAGAAAATTTGCAAAAGCGAATGAAATCTTTTTTTTAAAGATAATTTCAAGTAAATGTCAAGGGTTACGCCGTGGGTGGTCCATCTGTGAGCTCCAATTTTGGTATACTTGATTCAGCATTTCGGACGGTATATCACAAGTGACATCTGTAATGCAGTCTTCCAGGGCTGGAATTGTGGCTGGCTTGTCCTTGTATACGAGAAACTTCACTTATCCCCACAAAAGTTAGTGTAGTGGGGTCAAATCGCATGATCTTGGAGGCCAATGGACTGCTCCAAAACATGAGATTAATTGCTCACCAAACTCACCTCTAAATAAGTTCATGTTATCACGTTCCGTTTGGCATGTGCCACCGTCTTGTTGAAATAAAATGTGAACCAAGTCCAAATCTTCCATTGCGATTTTCATCATTTTTGAAAAAGTATGGTCCAATGATGCCGCCGGCCTATAAACCGCACCAAACAGTGCATCTTTCAGGTTGAATTCTTACCAAATTTGGCAATTCAGTTTGTTGACGTAGCCACTGAGCCAAAAATGAAACACATTTCTCACACAGCACGAATTTTGATAATAAAATTCAATGATTTGCAAGCGTTGTTCGTTTGTTAGTTTATTTATGGTTTGTTTTGGCATTGCCACATATCACGAATCGTTTTTTTTTTCACTGAAAAATCAAATAGCAAGAAAATCACCCTTTACATATCGATGACCCCACCTAAATGATGCGGTGGACAAGAAATTCGTTTGTCACAATGTTTTATCTGGGCGGCAAAAACCAAAATTGTTGGCGACATTCGGGTCGATCAATGAACCTAACTGGAATTACTGTCCATTTACGGCAGTAAGCTGTATGGCTTATTGGTAAATAGTTGAATTGTACGGTGACATCTAACCCAATCTGCCTTAGAGGAGAATAGAGGAGCTTTCATCACTTCCCAGGAGGGAAATCTCGGATATGGTGGGATTCATAAAGGGGCACTGTCTGATTCGTCAGTACGCACATTGGTTTGGCGAGGGGTTAATTTCATTTTTAAAATCTGATGTATTTTTTTATAATTTCCTGCAGTGATAAAATGCGATATTTCAGCTCTGCATTATATACATCAGGTGTGATAAAATGTGAGATTTCACCTCTTCACTATATATACAATACATCAGGTTTGATAAAGTATGATATTTCAGCTCTGCTCTATATATACATCAGGTGTGCTAAAGTGTGATATTTCAGCTCTACTCTATATATACATCTGAGGGTCAATTCTCGTTCTGTGATAATGTGAAGTGAAAAAAAAACTTTTCATTTTCGTTTTCATAAGCACTTTTCACTCGAACTTTTCACAAATACATAAATTGCGATTCTCGTATGTATTATGAAAAAAATGTTTCATTCGCACTGTACCCATGAAAATTTTGTAACTGTGTTATCCAAAATTTAAAGCAAATGTCAAAACAGAGAAAAACTTAAACAAAAGAGAATTAAGTTCGTAAAATTTATTTTAAATAGTTATATAAAAATATCTGGATTAATTGTATTATTGGATATTACTCAAAGAATTCCGGATGAACAAAGGTAAGACAATGATGTTACAAGCATTTCATTGCTGTAAATAATTTAATAATTTATAGGAATTTTTTGAGAGTGCTGAGACGCATACTTCGTGCTGACCACAATGCATTCGAGATGACAACCGACAAGCACTTCATGGATTAATATCGGCTTACTTTAAGTGAACTATATTTGGTGCGCGTATGAAGTCTAATATTACTTAAAGAAAAAAAGAATATAAATAAACTATAAATAAATATGCCAAAAGGACAGTGAAAAATGGCAAAAGATTTTTCACTGTCCTTTTGGGTCCCACTAAAACTGTTAAGGCTCGCCGCTAATTCGTTACACTTTTCGTCTCTAAATTTGGCACCATCTGCAGTTACAAATCTAAATATTGGATTAATAAAAGTGTGATTATGGTTAATAAGCTACTTACTTATCGTTTGCAATGTCCACATGCTTTTCTTAATAATGAATTAAATACTCCTTTTGGCTTTCGCTGGCACGCTTTCCTCTTACAATCTTCTCCATGTTTATTTCACTTATAAATAGTCTGTGTAAACAATTTTTTCATATGAAAATATTTTGACAGTTGTTTGCACTGTTACACAAAACAAGAATCGCCAGTGCTATGCAATCGTGAAAAAATCTTGTTTCGTTCCACTTTTTTTTCATATGAAAACGTTTTGATATTTCTTTACATTTTTTCACAGAACGCGAATCAAAAGTACTATGAAAACGTGAAAAAACTTTTCATTTCACCGTTTCACAGAACGAGAATTGACCCTCTGGTGTGATAAAATGTTTTTGAAAGAGTAATAACAATTTTTCTAGCAAAATAATAGTTTTTATATCATCAAGAAACAAAACTAATTATTACCCTTCTTCGTATGAAATTTATAAAATTTATTGATTAAACTTTGTAAAGTTTCAAGAAAATTAAATATAAATTATTCTTTATTTTTACTATGATTTCGTTATCTTTCATCTGACCATTCAAGTTTGTAATACAACAAAATTATCTCTTATATATAAATACTCTTCTTAGCAATTACGAACGTTATTGTCAATATTTTTTCATTAAAATCACAACGATTACACTGGACTTACTAATTATTTTCCAAAGAGCACACTTTAAACATAATTTTAACAACTTTTGAAGACAAACAAGAGACAAAAACTAAAAAAAGTTAATTAAGAAATAATAAAAGAAGACTACGGGTAAATGCAAGTGTATAAGTTATATGAGTAAGTAATACTTGCCATGAAAATGGTGGGTAAATTGAAAAGGAACTGTAATTATTTAAACAGAAAATTAAGAGACATTTTTATTTTTATTTTTAGTTTTCTATCCTATGGAAAGAATTGGATTAACATCCTTGTCTTTCCTTTATTTTGATAGTGAAATAGCAAAAACAATTTTCAGAAATAATGGTGATGATTAAGAATATATGAAATTATCAATTTGCCCTTTTATGTATCCATCCTCTCTCTCTCTCCCAATTTAAGTGGTCTGGCTTTTTATGGAAATGTTTTCTTATTGTGTGAGTTTGGTGCGAGTTCAATAATTATCGTAGAGAACCGTGAGTGTCATAGTTTCTCTTAAAAGTATATACTCTTTGCTACTAACTAAAAATAAAACATTACTAATGGTTATTGAAAAGGTATCTTCATGGACAAAGTAAGGATGGGTTACATGGTAGTACGGGCTTGTGCTGATGATTGTAACTACTACTGCTAACACTTCCTCTATTTCCATATTATCTTACACCCATATCTTACACCCATAGATGCTATGTACACTTTGTAAACTTTGTATCTTGTAATTAAACTACAAGTCGCAAACTAATAACGATTTATTTCAAATTGCAACTAACTTTGATTCTAATAGTTTTTGAATGAAAGTCAAAACTTAAGTTATCAACATTTTCCGACTACGAATTACTTTCGGAGATATTTCTTTACGCTATGCACTTTTATTTTAACCCTTGCATAATTTTTATTTGTGCACATTTTTTTTATCATGCATTCTTTTCACTTTAAATTTCACATATAGCCTATTCTTTTGTTTTGTGATTGGGCGAAGTTCTCTGAAATTTGGAACTAATTTGGTGGATGAAGAATTTTCCGTATAAATTAAAGGACTTTGCTTTAGTTGCGAGAAAATTTACATTGATTACAGTGATTTTTTTAACCGTTTAAGTTTTGAAAATTTAAGAAAAAAAAAACCAGAAAATTTGCAAAAGTGAATGAAATAATTATTTGGGGCGATAAATGAATGCCTGCCATTTACTTTTTAAAGTTTATTTCATGTAGATGTTGCTCGCGGCTATGCCGTAGGTGGATCATGCAAATTTGTCATACTGTTTCCTGCATTTCGGCCGGTATCTTAACAAAGGCAGCTGTAATGTTGTCTTCCAGGGCTGGAATTATGGCTGGCTTGTCCCTGTATACGAGAGACTTCACGTATCTCCAGTAGTTTAGTGGGGTCAAATCGCATAATTTTGGCGGCCAATAAACTGCTCCAAAACGTGAGATTAATTACTCATTATATTCGCCTCTCAATAGGTTCACGGTGTCGCGTGCCGTATGACATGTGGCACCGTCATGTTAAAACAACATGTCAACCAAGTCCAATTCATCCATTTTGGGAAAAAAAAAATAATAAATCGGTAATCACCGCAAGGTAAAATAAAATAGATGTTATTCTTTACGAATCTCTTTTTCAGAACATCCAAAGAAGTTGATAGTGCAAATTTTTCGATTTGTAAGAAGTCATTTTAAACAATTTCCAAAATGTTGATATTAACCCCTACTAGTAAAAAAAAAACAATTATTTAGTTGGTCCATAAATGGTTAATTCCTGCAGTCATTAAATGCCTTATTGAAAACATATTTTGCATACCAGTGATAACCACTTTGTCCTGGTCGGAATAATAATTCTTGGCGTGTTCAGAATCGCATTTTTAACTTAAAAAAGCCACTTCCTATATATATTTTGTAGTCCCTATATTTAACAACTTCCGTAAACTAATGAAAAAGTCCATCTGCTCATCAATTTTTCATAGCACCGAAACAAACTACTTCCTCCCAATGACAAGCCAATGTTAAAATCATTAATGATTCACCGAAATTTTCACAACTTCGTGTTCAGTAGATGTAGTGTTAAACTACTTCTTCCTCAGCTCTTATTTTGCTGGGATTGACCGTAAAGTATCCACTCTCCACACCAATTCGTCAATTCTGTTTGTTATCGTTCCCGTTGAGCAAAAAAAAAAAGATTCGTCGCTAAAGACAGTTTTTCGAAAGAAAACTGAAACTTCATCCAACTTTCCTAAGGCCCATTCACCAAACAGACGACGTTGTTGTACATCACCTGGCTTCAGTTCTTGCAGCAGCTGTATTTTGTATGGTTTCATACCGAGGTCCTTACAAAAACCGTCCAGGTGGTCGAATAACACAAGCCCATTTGATGACAATGGCGACAAATTAAATGGCCGATACAGCTGCAATATTCTCAGGATTAAAGTTAAAGAAACTTAAACTGGTGCGAAATGTAGTCACAACAACTTGAATATTCTGTTGGGTGGGCCAATTATGACAACCACAAAATGGACGTAATTTAAGAAACACATTTTTCACACAGCACTTCTTTTAATAATAAAATTCAATGATGTGCATGCGTTATTCGTTTGTTAGTCTATTCATTGTGAAATGTCACAACTTTCTGAGCATTTTAGGCATTGCTATGTGTCACGATTTTTTATACACTCAAAAAACAAATAGCAAAAAAAAAACACCCTTAAAGACTTTTTACACTGAACAACATCTTTGTGAAACGCATGAAAGATGTTGAAAATGTGAAAAAAGTGTTTACATTGGTATCATCTTTTATCTGTTGTTTATTCAGCTGTCAAAAAAATAAAATAAAAAGAGGCATAATATTTGTTAAAAATAAAAAATGGGTTTAGAGAAAACATTAATCATTGGAGTAGTTGTTGCTTTGCAAGAACAAACCCGAATTTTAATGCAGTACATTGAAATATTAAAGGCCATTCTGGAAGAGGATGATGAAAAAGAATTTTTGGTAGACATAAATATGAAATGCTTACATCTGCCGCTCATTTTCTTTTGTTGAATACATTTTTTTTGTTTATTTTCTGCAATGTCAGTTTGCTGGTGGTGGCACAAAGAAAATCGATTTTTTTTTGTCATTTTTTTAGTGATGACACTTAAAATAACGAAAGATGTAAGATGGAACAAAATGAGAAAGAATAAACTGTATAATTCTTATGGGAAGATGTTAACATCTTTGCAAATTGATAAAATATGTAAGATGTAGCTCAGTGGAAAAAGGATTGTATTTTGTATGTTGTATTGAAATACAATATACAAATACTTTGTTGGGAACAGTCAGTTGTATTTTCATGTTGTAAAACGTCAAATAGTAAAAAAGAAGAATAAAAATATTTATAAATTTATAGAAACAAGAAAAAACAAATAAAAATAAAACGAACAAGTAAGGTGAAAGTGAAAAAGACAAACTAATTATTGCTTTATGTAAAAAACATAACATCGCTTCCAGATACCAAGCTGTCTTCAATTATAGCGCACTCTTTATTTCGGCTTCCAAAAAAATCGTCAAGCTCATCGAAGTAGTTGCACATTTTTAATAAAGTACATAAAACGGAAAAAAAAAATTATTGAATGATAAAACTACAAGTATATATGTAAAAAAAACTTACTTTTAACAGTTCCGCCATCCATACTGCCGGCTCCTGTTGACCCTTCCTATACTTTAGCTTTGTTGTAGCTAACTCGCATATTTTTGTTTTTTGATCTAACCTGCGTCCAATCAATTGGAACATTTTGTACCCTACAGAAGCGCTTGTAATAGCTTTGAGCTGTTGGCTTCTGAAAAAAAAACTCAATATTAAAATACATATTCATTGACACAAACAGGTACTAATACATACCTCGAATTCCTGATTTTCCATTAAAAAGTCAATTAAAGACTTTTCTTCTGCCACTGACCACTTGTTGGGTTTAGGCGAATGCGTTTTGGTTGAGACTAAAAATAGAGTATTCAAAAACCGAAACCGAAAACCGGTTTCTTTTTTTTTTTTTTAAACCGATCGGTTTCGAATATTTTGTAAATTCGAAGAAAACCGAAAACCGGTCTTTTTTGTTCGGTTGACCGGTTTTTTTTAATTACATCACCAACTGGGTTACTTGGTCTCTTTCATTTTTTCCAAACACTTTTAAAATCGTTTTTTAGGTTATGAAGATTTAGATGAAAGTCTGATAGATTGCGATGAAGACCTAACTTTGGATATTTCAAATTCAAATAGTTTAATTTCTGATCTAAATAACACAATAAACAGTATTCAAAATCCTAAAAAAGAGACTGTACAAAATAATTCATCATTATATGATAAATTCATATATCTTAATAAATGCGACAAAAGAAAATTTATATAATTGTCTTTTGACTATTTATCCAACATCTTCTTAAAACGAAACATTGTAATTGAATATTATTTCTAAAATATTATTTTAGAAGTGAAAAATATATTTTCATTTTACATATTTAAAATGTAATATTAAAAAAATTATTTAATGAAAAACGTTTTAAACGTTCAAATTACTAACGTACCTAATTTTACCAATTTACAAACTTTATGACCTCTATTCATTTGATATGCATATAGTTTTATAATATTAATTTTTAAGATATTATATTAAAAAATATTAAAACCAATAAATAAAATGTTAAAATGAAATACAATAAAAAAATATTATAAAATATTTTTTTCAAATAATGTATCTGTTTATTTTTATTACTTTATATATTAAATTTCTTTTTTTTTTGTTTGTAATTAAAAAATTATATAAGCTTTTTATTCAAATTAAAAAAAAACCGAAAAAACCGGTTGACCGGTTTTTTCTGCAAAAACCGAAACCGAAACCGGTTTTTTTAAAATTCGATTTTTCGAAGAAAACCGAAACCGGTTTTTCAAAAAGGCCGGTTTTTTGAATACTCTAACTAAAAAGATAAAATACGTATATTTTTAAAAAAATAAACTTAAAGATGTATTTGTATTATTTGCCATTTTCTAATTTTTATTTTTTATCAACAAATGAATTTTTTTTTTTTTTTTGTTCTTTTTATTACAAGCTGGCATTCACTTGAGACTGATATGTTATGATACACAATACAACACTTAATAAACATAGCAAATGAAATTGTAAAGTTGTATCAGATTTTTAAGAGTAAATTACCAACAACAATTTTACACTATTGTAAAGTAATACACGATACAACAAATACAACGATACAATAATACCCGTTGTGAATTGCCCAATTGTATATAAGGGAATTTGTATATGGTTGCGTATGAGCAATATAAATATATTTAGTATATAATAATGTAGGTGAAATAAAATGTAGTTTTTTTGAAAAAAAAGCCAGAAGAATAAAACGGTAAACGTTCTTAAACGTTTTTAAGCTGTTAACTGACGACATATTTAGAACTTGTGATATGTAATTAAACAAAATAAGTCAAATAACTTATGTATAGGGCTCGGAAGTTCATGTATTTGACCAGGAGAACAACGTTTCCTAAATATCTTTGCGAATCAACATATTTGGAAGAAAATGGCATCGATTTGTTAATACATGTTTTTGTATATTTTGCTATAAATTCACTCAGAATATTATGTAAACTACACTACTGTTTATAGTTTAATACAAATATTTTCCGTTCCATTTAAAAATTAAGGAACTTACATTTATTTTTAAAATAAATATATGGATATATATAAACTTTTTGATACATTTATTCGTAATGATTTACCATTATTTACCGATTTTTTCAGTTTCATTTATTTTTTTCATTTGTTTAAAATTTCCCAAGAAACATCTACTATTGAAATTGAGTAAATATAGAGTTTATTTTTTTATTTTTATTTATTAATCAATCTATTAATTAATCTACAATCAGCCTTCAGCTCGTTGTAGCGAAAACAGACCAGATCCTCTGGTGGGAATTGAACCCACGACCCCCGCACTGATAAGCTAGCACGCTACCAACTAGCCTACCGGGGCGCTCAAATATACAGTTAATAACAAGCTTTATTTTTAAACGATACCTTTGAGAATAGGGTTGATTTTAGGATCACCTACATAATATTTAGGTCATCCCAAAATTTGACTAGAAATCTGATGAGCAATTTTAAATTTGATTGGTTTTTGGTGTTTGTGTTAAGTTTTGGGTTTTAGTGTGTTCTGACATATATAGTAGAATTTTATGGTCAACATTTATGTAGAACATTGAATCCCCGCCCTTCCCTTTTTTCAGGGTGGTTTTTTTACAATTTGTTAAATTAAAGCCAAAAAATGCCATTATGAGGGGGAGTTAGAGGGTTAATATGTTTTACAAAAATAGTTGCTATACCGTTATCTACAAAGTTGCTGAAGACACCTCAGATGTAAAGAAAACATAGTTTTATATACCGCTGCAAGAACAGGCCACAGCTGGGAAACTTTGACCGCCTCTAAAATGAAATTCCGATGTAAACTATCAAAACGCCGAAACACGTATGCTTTTTTTTTTGGTCTCCTTAACAAGAATCAATCATCGGAACCCCGTAATTTTTTTTTGTTGAACTGTATAATGAGTTGAGAGCAATGCTATTTATAAAAATAATTCCAAATCGAAATCTAAAACAATTTTTTTTTAATTTTCATTTTTTACACTTGAAAAAATATATAAAGGGTGGTAAAATTTTAAGGGCCGATGTTGATTTTGAATAAAACACAAATTATTTAGGAAATTATTGTCATTTATTTTTATTATTATATGTCGGCCAAATGGCCGCCGCGACCTCGGCGGCACACCTCTGCCCGATGGTCCAAATTTTGGATGATGCTGAGTCATAATTGAGGTTCTTTGCCCTTAATGTGCCGAATTATCTCATCCTTTAGCTCTTGAATTGTTGCTGGCTAATCGACGTACATCAATTGACATCGTCACCACGTGAGATAACACGGCCATTGAATTTGTCGCTCAAAAGAGCCACTGTTTCGTTAGCTGTGTGGCAAGTGGCACCGTCCTTTTGAAACCACATATCGTGCACATCCATGTCCTCAATTTCTGGCTTCAAGAATTCCGTTATGATCTCGCTCGGTTGACAGCTTTTCTGCCACACTATTGCGAACAACAGCAATGTTTTCCGCAGAACGAACTTGGCGAGCATGCACATGTGTTTTCTCATTTCCTACACACCCGATTTGCCGAAATATGTGCACAATTATCGCGAATGGGACACATTTGGTCGATTATGCTGACCAAAAAAAATCACAAACTTCATATTGATTTGAACGCCCATTTTCATAATAAGCCTGAATAACTTAAACGCGTTGCTCGATTGTGTATCTTTCCATGGTTCAAATTGAGTTAGTCTGAAATTGAGAAATGTCAAATGAAATGCAGAGAAAAACTTGACGTTTAGGTGTGGTTTACATTCAATATCGGCCCTTAAAATTTAACCACCCTTTATTTAGGAAAACTTAAATAAAATATTTCGTATAGGAACATTATTTCGCTGTCAAGTGACAATGACATTTTTAATTATATTTTTTAAATAATATCAAAATGTTTTTCAAATATGATTCAAAAGCTTTGTTTATTTTATATATAATGAATTAACAAATACATTTAATATCAAAGAAAAATCTCAAAATTTCTCAAAGGCTTGGATTGATGTTTGTTGGGTTAATAAAAATGTACCCACATAACGAACATTTGTGGTTTGTTTGTGTTTGCTACAGTTGTTTAAAATGTAATTTTTTTTGCTGTCTGTTTCAAAAAGAAATATTTAAAAAATTTCAATTTGTTTTTTATTTAAATTGGTTGCGCATATATACAAAATTATTTCAATTCAAATTACAACACACATACACAAACAAATTCACACAAAAAGTGTCTATAGACATACATACATTTTGTACATTAAAAAATAAACAAGAAATACAAAAACGGAAATAATTTCAAATAAATGATTAAATCATTTATTTAAAAAAAAAATTATTAGGTAAAATTTTAACATTTATTTTAACTAAATAAATCATTAAAAAAATAAAAAATGCTTTGATTTAATTAAAAAATCATTTCTTGTAAATGACATTTTGTGCTACGTATTTTAACTTACAAACTTATTTTTAAGTGTACATATTTTTGCATAATTTAATGCATATGAATTTTGCCATATTTTGTTGCATACACTCACCAAAAAAAGTCTGTAATGTCAACTGAAAATTTTGCTGTTATTACGGGAAATTCTGCTAATTTGAGCCCAGCGGCATTTTTTGCTAATCTTAGCAACACATGCCTGCTGACGTGTAGTACAATGAAATTAGTAGAAAAATTAGTAGCCGCTACTAAATTTTAGTAGACTTTTTGTAAATTGGAATTTAAAATCCGTTTGCTAAAATCAGCAAAAAAAATTACTAAATACTATTAATATTAGTAAAAAGTTTTAGATTTATTTTTTTTATCGAGCATCAAAAATTTTAATTATATTTTTTAAAAGATGTTTTATACAAAATGAAAAAAAATCAAAGGCTTAAAAATTTTAAAAATTCTTAAAACATAAACGAATTTATCATTTTGTTTTAATTTGGTAATTTTTGTTTTGAAAAATATTTTAGTCAATTTTTTTTTTACTTTTGAGGTGAAATTTTAATTGTTGTTATGGCTGATTTTTAGAAATAAAAAAACTTTAGTGCTATTTTAAGTGGATGTCCTATTTTTAGACATGAGTCGAAATCTTCACTTCCGATCCCTTTTTTAATCCTATGTAACATTTTAGGGCAATTTAAGTTTGTATGTATAAGTTTAAATTATTAGAAATAACATTTCCATCAATATCCACTTTTTTAAAATTAGTAATTTTTTTTGCTAATTTTAGCAAATCGGTTTTCAAAAATTTGTAAAATAATTTCTGAAATTAGCAACGAAAATTTGTAGATATTCTGTAAAAACTCTGTAATTTGTAAAATGTAAATAGCAAAAAGATTTGCTAAATAATAATTTTTTAACTAAAAATCAGTACAGAAATAGTAAAGTGGGATTGAAAACCTTTTACAAATTTTTCTACTAACTTTTATTTCTGAGTGTATTTTGCTATTAATACATGTTTTGGCATATTGTGCTAAGAAATTCATATTTCAAAGAATATTTTTAATATTTTAACCAAAACTTTGTTTTTTTTTATAATTTATATACATACTTTACAAAAATAAGTAATGTCTTGTATTCATAATTTATTATTTTTTTAATTTTTTTATTACAAAGAATATATTTATATTAGAAAGACATAATTCCTAACATTCGATAATTAATAATTATTAACGGTAATATTCAATAATAAGTGTAATTTTAATTGGGTAGAAAATCAAATTCCAAATTAATGCAAATACGATTGTCTTTAAGGCGGTTCTTTCAAGGCTTTACTGTAGATACAAATTTTTGAATTTTGTATCCTTATACTATGTATATGATGTAGAAAAACTTTTAAAAAATGTATTTTTGTAAAAGCACTCAATATTTTTTTAACATTTCATCACTCCCACTTTCTAAGTAGGTACAAAATTTAGAACGGTTTGTATTTAATGTTATATAGGGATTAAACTCACAGTAAGTTTGGTGTGTAATGCCCCATATTTGAAATCTTTGTTTTTCAGTGCAATTACAGTGAAAATATATTTGTGGCCAGCTTGAGTTAAGTAAGTTATATTAAATGTATCACCCATTACAAATAAGTCGTTTCGCAACAAGTAATTAAATTACACTGTACAAAAAAAAATCAACAAGGCTCTGCCAACGGATTCTGGTAGAGGGGGAAAAAAAAAAATATATACGTGTATAGGCATTTGGAAAGTTTAAGTCTGAAATTTATTTTTGAGGGGTTTAAAGTTTCACATTCTTATGATGAATTGGCATAATAAATCATGTGACCCTACATTGTAGGTACACAATACATTTAGCAGATTTATGTCAAAAATTACGAGTAACATTTTAACTCTCTAACTGCCTAATGAAAAATGGGGGAAATAGCCCTAAAACGGGTATATAACGGGTTAAAAAGTTCGATAAAATTATTTGTCATAAAATTACACTACACTTAGAAAATAAAGTTAGTTGAAAAATTTGTAAACGGTTTTCCATCCCACTTCACTTTTTTATACTGACTTTTATTTAAAAATTTATTATTATGTTTTTGCTATTTACATTTTACATTTTACAAATTACAAAACTTTTACAAAATATTTTCAAACTTTTGTTGCAAACTTGAACAATCATTTAACAAATTTTTGAAAACCGATTTGTTAAAATTAGCAAAAAATTTACTAATTTTCAAAAAGTGGAATTGAAGGATATTTACTAAAATCTGGTAGCACTTACTAATTTTTTATACTTATTTGATTGTACTAATATTATAAATATTTAGTAAATTTTTTAGCTGATTTGAGCAAACGATTTTAAATTCCACTTTACAAAAGGTTTACTAAAATTAAGTAGCGGCTACTAATTTTTTCTACTAATTTCATTGTACTACACGTCAGCAGACATGTGTTGCTATGATTAGCAAAAAATAATGCTGGGCTCAAATTAGCAAAATTTTTCGTATTAACAGCAGAATTTTCAGTTGCCATTGTAGACTTCTTTTGGTGAGTGTATAAGTCTCTGAATACAACAAAGCTCAAAGTTCAAACTGAGCGCCAGAAATAAGTCAAAACTTAAAATGCATGTAGGGGTTAATTTCGTACTTATTCAGAATTGGAGCTAAAATGTCCCACATACACTCACCAAAAAAAGTCTGTAATGGCAACTGAAAATTTTGCCGTTTTTACGGGAAATTCTGTTAATTTGAGCCCAGCAGTATTTTTTGCTAATCTTAGCAACAAATGCCTGCTGCAGTGTAGTACAATGAAATTTATTTTTTTTTATGGAGCATCAAATTTTTTTTATTTTATTTAGTTTTTTCAAAAAATATTTTATACAAAATTAAAAAATAAAAGGCTTAAAAATCTTAAAAATTGTTAAAGCACCCAGCAAAACATGACATCAAATACTTACCAGGCTATTTACTCGCTTAATTACTTTTTTGCGATGTCCCAAAAGTAATGAGTAGTCATTATCTTCTCGCTTACAAAAAACACAAAGTAATGGGTGGTCATTAGCCTCTCTCTTACGAGCAGCCAAAAAATAATGAGTACCCATTACTTTTTCGACATCGCGAACAAAAGTAATTAAGCGAGTAAATAGCCTGTTAAGTACTTGATACCATGTTTTTGCTGGGCATAAGCGAATTAATCATTTTCTTTTTATTTGGTAATTGCTGTTTTGAAAAATATTTTAGTAAATTTTTTTATTTAATTGTTTTAAGGGCTGATTTTTAGAAATAAACAAACTTTTTAGCGCAATTTTAAATTTTTTAATCTATGTAACATTTTAAGGCAATTTAAGTTTGTAGGTGTAAGTTTTAATTATTAGAAATAACATTTCCTTCAATATCCCCTTTTTTAAAATTATTTTTTGTTTGCTAATTTTAGCGAATCGGTTTTTAAAAATTTGTAAAATGATTTCTGAAATTAGCAACAAAAATTTGTAAATATTCTGTAAAAACTCTGTAATTTGTAAAATGTAAATAGCAAAAAGATTTTCTAAATAAAAATTTTTTTACTAAAATCAATATAAAAATAGTAAAGTGGGATTGAAAACCGTTTTCAAATTTTTCTACTAACTTTTTTTCTGAGTGTATTCGTATTTCAGGGTGTTAGTTTCTATGAACAAAAGGTGTTACGTAAAATTTCACTATAAGTCACCATAGAAAACTCTAGATATAACTAATATCTATTAATAAAAAGATGAGAGCAAATGTTGGTATTTAATAAAGCATTTATTTATTACATTTTTTCTTTAGCTCTAGGGTTATTCCATGTCAAACCGCACAGAAAACTGTCATTTTCGGATTTGTCATCTCCGATTTTAATGAAATTCGCTACATATATTGTAAATGAGTAGTGTTTATTAAATCATTAACCTTTCGGCCCCAAAACAATTCGGTTTTCGAAATATGACGTCGTAAAAATTGGCAAAAACGTCAAAATATCTAAAAAGTGTCCATACAAAGTCGCTCATAACTTCTAAGCCATACAACCCAAAAGTTTTCTGTTGGTACCATTTTAAAGGTGAAAACTCTCAAACCTTCAAAATGGCGTGCCAAAAGGTTAAATGTCATTTTTATAAGTTTAATCTTCAAAGACCCATATCTCAAAATCCAATTTTTTTAAAATTCTGAAAAAAATATATGTTAAAAACTAAGGCCTCTCTACATTTGTGGCAAAATTTCAAGGTGGAGACTCATTTGGTTCCGGAGTTATGAAGGAAAACGTGGTCGTAAGCACTTTTAAAATGATATCAATAGAAAAATTTCAGGTTATATAGTTTAGAACTTATGGGCGACTTTGTATGGACACCTTTTCAATATTTTGACGTTTTTGCCAATTTTCATGACGTCATATTCGAAAACCGAAAGGGTTTGGGGTCGAAAGGTTAATGATTTTATAAACACTACCCATTTACAATATTTGTGGCGAATTTCATTAAAATCGGATATGACAAATCCGAATGCTGTGCGGTTTGACATGGAATGAACCTCTAGGCAATTCTTAACCGTTATCATACTATAACCGACATAGTTCAGCTATAAGAGAATAAATACTCTTGCCTTTATAACGTTCTTTAATAGGTGCACATGTCTAATGAAATTGTTCTCCATGTTCAACGGGTTCTGTTGCCAGCAGATGTTTGTTCACAATAATCCATATCGGTTGGCAACATAATCCGATGAACGTGGCGAACAATTGCATCAGACATGTGCACCTACCTCTAACACACATTCGAATTTTATTAAGATCGTAAAAAAGGCATTAATTGTTTCATTTATTTTAATTCCTAAATTTTGAAGCAAAAACGTAATGGGTAAGTCTCTCACACACAAATTTGTTGTGCAAGCAAATTTGTTTTGGAATTACTTATGTGTGCGTGTGTGTGTCTATGTATGGGTATGTATGAGTACATTATTAACAAAATGGATTTGTTAACAAAACATTTTCCGACACACACATACACTCTAACACTTTTCTTGTTCAAACCTGTAAATATTTATACATTAGTATAATTGTTTATTCATTTATACATATCCTTGCAAAATTAATACAATAACAACAACTCATATGAAACTAGATTTTAGCATAATAATTACAACATCAATAACATTTTAGTTATTGCTTTAAATAATGCACTAAGAAAATAAATAATAAGGTGATTCAAGGGTTAGTCATCCCTAGATAATAATAGTAATAGATATTTATAACTTTATTTTTTTAATAATCCCGTTAATAAATGTACGGCATTATTTGGAAAGCAAATAGAGGGGAATAAGAGTTGATGAAAGATAGGGATTAAAATATGGTAACACTGTAATTGAGCGATATACTAAATGTCAGAACAGTTAGTTGGTGCTTCTTAATGGTATGCTTTATAGATATCTTTTATCTATGTCGGTCAACTTTGCATAAAATTACCTTCTTACCTTAAAACAACTACAAGATATTAGTTTACCGATTTGACCATAAGATTTGTGTTCAAGTGTTAGCTGCTTGCGTGACAATACTTTCCTGTTTTTATAGATATATTAAAGTAATAATTTAAAAAATGTCATTAATTTATGTTTTTCGTGTTAATTATGATGCAGCACGCAGAGAATAAACATGTTTGGGACAATCATATTCGAAGAGCATCATATATTTTTGGGTTTATGATTGTGCCAACCATAGTCGTACTTTAATATGGTTACCATATTATAATAATAAAATAATCATAATTTTACCATATTATGATCCCTACAGTAATATTATGATTAAAAAATTACCATATTATAATTCTAAATATACATATTATGATGTCGAATTTAGTTTAGGTAAAAGTCCATAGAATCTAAATTTCAAAATATCTAGTATTTTGTGTAAGAAAAATCTTTTAGTACAAAAAAAAAAATCATGACTTCTACAGACTTTTACTTATAAAAAATTATTTTATTAATATTATAAGAACTTTTTACAGGAAATTAATTAATAAATATTTCTTATGTTTTTATTGAATTTTTTGACAATGAATTGATTATATGTAATATAAGCAATTTAAAAAAAAAAAACCTCTTAATGGGTCAATTGATGAAATTTTTTAATGCCACATGAAAGTTTGAAAACCCATCTGACATTTGTCCAGTTTTAGTAAACAATATATTATTATTTTTTTAAGACATTTGTAGTAAAAACAAACTGACTGAACTTTTGTTTTTTTTGAAAACAAGACAATATTATGACCGTAAATGTCAAAGTCATGTTTTATTTGATGTATAATTATTTATTGATTGTTGCCAGCATTTTATGGTTGCATAATTATCATATTTTTTTCATAGTAAAAATTTTTGTTACCACATTGTGGTTACAGCCAATCATGTTATAAAATAGAAGGTGTCAATCATAAAATAGTAAAATATTTACTATAATAATTATAACGACCATTTGGGTGGTTAAAAAACCAATAACATGGTTGTGACAATCATATCCGATTGCATCAAGCTTAATATAGTAGCAGTGGTCATGTTGCAAACATATTTTTTCCCTGCGTGTGTTTACACAAACCAACTACATTTTGCTTTTCGGTGATTTCTGATGTACTATTATTCCATAAAAACAATAAGTATGTTCTTAGTTTTGTGTTGCCATATCTTAATCTTTTCCCGTTCCTAATATTTTTTTTAAGAATTTCTATAAAAGGTCATAATGGTTTTAATTTAAAATAAAGGACAAATTTTATATTAAAAATAAATATGTGTTTTTTAGTCTTAACATTTTTCATTAAAAAAATAAATTGGAAAAACCTAAAAAAAAATGCTGTGACCTTTTTTTTTGCCAGCCATTGTAATTAAAAAATTCATACATATTATTTTGTAAATAAATGTTGCTGTCGTGGGTGATCGAACCTCTAACCATTACACCACAATACCTACAATTATTGCTTATTATGTGTTAAGTTTTGCCGCAAATTGATCACTAAGTTCATAGATTTGGCTGTAATATTATAATGGGTCATAATTTTGAAATTTATCCATCAATGTTAGGAAATGATTACTCATACAATTGAAATAGATGAACTATTTATAGAATTACCCTTGGCAACCATCTTTGATTCTCAAAGCACAAATTGACATGGTTGCCTTTTTCAACTTTTTCCAGTTCTGTCAAAGAATTGGGAATCTGGCATTTAATTGTGATCTCGAAACTAATAAACTCTAAAATATATAAGAATATCATTTTTAAAAAGGTTTTATTTTAGTATTAAAAAAATCATCTTCAAATTCTTTTAACTTTAGCTTCTGAAATGATAAAAAAAAACAATATTTGGAATGGGTTCTTTAATGAATGGACTTTAAATTGCCACCATTTAATCACGTATATCCTTTTTAATGCAACTTTTGGGTACATATACGACTTATGATAAATATGACAGTTAGTTCAACCTAATGAATCACCTTAATTAGGAATTATCGTCTTGTTATAAAATTAAAATACATGTTATTATTATTTTACATAATCAAATAATAGACAAATTTACATTTGATATTGTAGGTACTTGTTTGTATTTTTGTATGCCCGAGTAAAAAAAATTTATATGGCATAACACTTAATCATATCCAATTTGATATGCTTCACTATCTGCTGTAATATATAGCTGACCTGATTTGATTCCAAAAATAGTGGATCGAAATGCATTCAGTAATATATTTGGGGATTAAGTAGTTCAAAAATGGCAGATCAAGTTAGATCCAACAATATAATTAAGCATTAACTTAGATCACATATGTAAAAGATAATTTAAATTATTTTATTTTAAATGTAATTTGTAAAACATAATTTTGTTTTTTTTTTGTTTGTCATAAAATTTTCAAAATTGTTTAAGATTTTTAGATTTGAGAAATCTGATTTAAATACTTGTACATAGATCCAAATCTATCCGAAAAATGGCAAATCAAATTGTATCAGAATCTTGTTTTAAAACAAAAGAAATTTTTTTTTCTTTAAAAATTTTATATTATTAGAATTGTATAAAATCAATGCCCTCGGCAGTAGTTTAACTTACTCAGCCAAACACTGATATATATAATAACTGGCTTTATTAGACTAGATTGTTCGTGTAATTATGTTATATACAATTATATATGTTATATACAATTATATCTGTCCGCCAAATAACTTTTTTTTTTGAAAATGCTATAAAAAAATTACTGAATATTTTCTCAAATTTCTTTTTTTATTTGAAAGTACAATCCTTCCGGTTAATAATGGAAAAAATTTCATTGAAATGGCTGCCTCGGCTGGCCGTTACAGTCAATGGCGATCGTTATCGGGCCATGTTGAACGAATTTTTGTTTACAAAAATTAAAGAGAAGGATATTGGCAACAATTTGGTTTCAACAGGACGGCGCTACGTGCCACACAGCCGAAGCTACACTCGATGTTTTGTGAAGATCGCACTATCAGCCGCAGAGCTGATGTCGTTTGGCCACCTCGGAGCAGCGATTTGACACCGTTGGACTATTATTTGTGGGGTGCCGTCAAAGATCAGTGTTACGCCGACAAGCCAAAGACAATTGACGCTTTAAAGGACAATATTCGCGAAACCATTGGTGAAATACAGCTGCACACAATCGATAATGTGCTTAAAAATTGGACCGATCGTGTAGGCTACTGCATGGCCAGCCGAGGCAGCCATTTAAATGAAATTTTTACATTATTAACCGGAAGGATTGTACTTTCAAATAAAAAAAGAAATTTGAGAAAATATTCAGTAGTTTTTTTTATAGCATTTTCAAAAAAAAAAAAAAAGTTATTAGGCGGACCCTATATAATTAAATATTCGAAAATTTGGGAAAAGAAACTACTTATGAGAATTCATTGTTTCTATACTTTTCTGCTTATATATAAATATATATAATATTTAATATTGGGTGTAAAAATTGCGGGATTAACAACAGATGGCGTATCTTTTACACGTGGTGTGTCTTTAATAACTTTTATGACATTTTTTAGGGTAAACATAAGCCATGTACTCAAACTTAGTCATTGAAGGAAATAGTGTAAACAACAAAGATTTTCGCTGCTAAAATGTCGTATTTTGTGTCAACAAAGCATTATTAAAAGTGCGGCTAATTGTTCACCGTAGCTTATTCCGGAAGTGGTGATTTTGACACGGAAGACAAAGACCGCCCAGGTCAGCCAAAAATGTTTAAAGATGATGAATTGAAGTCATAACTTGATGAACATTGTTGTCAAACTCGATAAGATCTTGCAAAATCATTAGGAGTCACTTAAGCGGAAACTTCAAAACCTTTGAAAGCAGTAGAATTCATTTAAAAGCAAGGGAATTAGGTACCACACGAGTTGAAGCAGATAGACGTTGAATGACGATTTTGCATGTCTGAAATGCTAATAATTTTTGAATCGAATCATTACAGCCTATGAAAAATGTATTCATTGCGATAACCCGAAGTGCAAGGAATCGTATGTGAAGCCCGGCGAGGCAGCCAAAGCCAAATATTCATGGCGCCAAGGTAACGCTCTGTATTTGGTGGGACCAAAAGGGTCCCATCTATTATTAAGCCGACGATGCACAAATTTATTTATCTCGTCCATCCGGACTCCGTGAGGATCTGGTATATCGTTTAAATGAGGACTTACATGAAAATAATCTTTCCATCAACGCTTCAAAAATACAGGTACTTACGATTTACAAGGACGACAGTTTAACTGAACTTCCACACATTTATATGGAAACTGCACATGTCAAATATGTTAGAGCAGTTAAGAATCTCGGATTTATGATAAACTCCTTTCTCAATTGTAGAGACCATATCGACTACACTATAATGAAGATATATAGAGTACTAAGAAAACTTTGGTATTCATCCTCCTACGTAATTTGTGATACGAAATTGGTTAAAACTCTAATTGTACCCTTTATTACCTATGGGGCTAACGTATATGGTAATCTTGACGCAATGTCGAAGAGAAAATTGCAAATTGTTATTAATAATTGCGCAAGATATATTTTCAATAAAAGGAAATTCGATCGAATATCCCAATACTCTTTGCAGATTTTGGGGTGTAGTTTATCATCATACTTAAACATTCAAAACGTTATTTTGTTACATAAAATTTTTCATACACGTCAACCAGACTACAATAAGTTGACAATTGGAAACTCTACACGCACGTGCAACATTATTTTACCTGATTATATATATCTCTCCTCTTCTAGAATGTATTTTGTCAGTGCTGTAAACCTTTGGAATAGTTTATCGCATAATCTAAAAACCGATTCGCGTGTGTTGTTTTTTAAAAGGGCAGTTATAAAACATTATAAAACATTACAATAGATTGTTTAATTTTTAATGTTTTTTTTTTGTGTTTGATATTTGATATATAATTTCTTTTGATTTTCAAATATTTCATTATTTTTTTATTAAATTATTTTTCTTTCCCATCTAAAAATCGAAATATATATGAGCATACATGATCATACATGGGCCTGTATATGATCATACATGGGCATACATAATCAATATATGACCATACATTGTTCAATATATGACCATACATGATCTCATATATGATCATATATCTTCGGATCCGAAATTTGAGGGTATATGGACGTATATGATCATATACACGCAAAGAAAAACATGGTTGGGAGAATCATATTCGAAGAGCATCATGTATTTTTGGGTTTATGATTGTGCCAACAATAGTCGTACTATATTATGGTTATCATATTATGATAATAAAATATCCATAATTTTACCATAATATGGTCCCTACAGTTATATTATGATTCAAATATTACAATATTATGATTCTGTATAAACATATTATGATGTTGAATTTATCATAATATGATATCATGTACTCATAGTATGCTCAAAATGTTATTACATTATGGTCCCCATAACTATATTATGATTTCTGGATTATCATAATATGATCCATATAAAATCTTTATATATAATCTTTTTGACAATGAATTGATTATTGTAAATAATATTACATGTATAAGGAATTTTCGAAAAAAACCCTCAAAAAAATCTTCTAAAGTTAAAAAAAAAATAAACTGGATCTTAATAGGTCAATTTATGAAATGTTTTAATGCCACATGAAAGGTATTTTGTGTCCAGATTTAGTAAACAATATATGATTGTTTTTTTAAGACATTTTGGTTTTTATGAAAACAAGACAATACTCGTATTAGGACTGTAAATGTCAGTCATGTTTTATTTGATGTATAATAATTCATTGATTGTTGACAGCATTTTATGGTTACATAATTATCATATTTTTTTCATCGTCAGATTTTTTGTTACCACAGTATGTTTACAGCCAATCATGTTATAAAATACAAGGTGTCAATCATAAAATAGTGAAATATTTACTATAATAATGATGGTAGCGACCACGTTGATGGTTAGACAACCAATAATATGGTTGTGACAACCATACCCGATTGCAGCAAGCACAATATGAATAATACATGAGTATGAATAACATATGAGTATGTATGATAATATATGCACATATATCACCATATACCCTCAAATTTCGGATCCGAAGATATATGATCATATATGAGATCATGTATGGACATATATGACCATGTATGCCCATGTATGATCATATACAAGCCCATGTATGATCATGTATACTCATATATATTTCGATTTTTAGATGGGTTGTTAAAATTTTATAGCAATGTTTTCTTAGTTTTACTTCTAAAAATATATCTTATATAAAATTTACAATGTCTGAGATAGTGTTAAGAGACTTAGGCCCAATATTATAACTTGCATTTAAGGTGCGTGTTAGTTAAAGGTAACTTTAGCTAAAGTGAGGAATAAAGTCCCCTTTAACTTTTTTTGGTTATTACAACTTCCTTATAAAATAAAATTAAGTTTTTTAAAAATATGGCATTACTAGAGCAAAAACCGATTACTTTTGACAAATTAAAATGGTTCTTTTATATACGTAGTGACAACGACGTACTTTTATTTATTTATTTACTTACAACAAACAAAAAATACAAACGAAAAACAAAATTTCTTCGAATTGTGTAAAAGATCAAAATGTTTGTTATATAAAATTTACATTGTCGACGGCGAACACAGAAAAAAACCAAACAGCAAAAAACTACACGGCAACTACACTGCACAGCAGAAAATGTGGCAACTTCAAATGCTTAAACCTTACGTTAAAAGTTAAAGGTAAGATGAACTTACCTTTAGCTTATCGGTCACTTTTAGGTTAAAGTATACTTATAATAACGAAAAACTAATAATCTGTCCGTTAACATCCTAACTTTAGCTATCGGCAAGTTATAATAATGGGCCTTGAAGTCTTATTTGTACCAAAATTATATTGAAATAAATAAATAAAATAAAAAAAATGATCAGCTTCTGAAATCGGGCCTGACGATCACAGGGGACCTGTACCTGTTCTTGGTCTCAAAAAAAAAGGAGCAGTTTTTTTTGGCACGAAATCCATATGTTAACGGCGGCCAATACTATCGTACAATTGTTTCACAATAAACGCCTCAAATTTGCCAAAAATCACCCAATGAAATTACACCCAATATAATTACATATATCAAAAATTTTAGTTTTCAAAAAAAATAAATAAAAAAAATAAAAGTTAATAAAAATTCATTTTAATATCAGTGTCTGGGATTTGAAACCATTGACATTTATACATTTTATTAAATTACATTAAATCATTTAAAAAATTTCTTGTCCCGAAATAGGTAAAAATTTAAAGATTTATAAAACAATGTTATTAAGAAAATAAAAATAAATAAAAAAACACAATTTTTTTTTCGTGGCTGAAACCACATATAATTATATCTTATTTTATCTTAAATCATGTCAAAAAATACTTTTGATATGGAACCATATATAATAATATCTTATATCATATACATATTTTTGGTATGATAAATATAATGAATCATATTTATATAATTATTTCTTTATATAATTATATCTTATAGTTAATTATATGTAATTATATCCTATACTATATTAAAAAAAGTGTTTATAAGGCACCATATACTATTATATATCAAGTTTGTAATAGAATTTGTATAAGTGTAAATGATTTTTTATAAGCCAAATATAAATATATATGGTCCTGTTTGAGACATATATAATTATATATTGAATTATATATAATTTTATATGATAAAAAATATACCATATCTTATCATATAAAGCATGTCTAATTTTATAAAGATCAATACTTAACAAGATATTATTATATATGGCACAATATAAGATTATTAAGAAAATCATGTATAAATATATATGGTTATGCATACCAACATATATATTTATATATGGAGCAATTCCATATGAAAGCGATCACCTTTTGGACGACCCCTCTCCGATTTTAAAATAAATAGTCTCAATCGATTGCCCAGCAAAAAATAATGTACCTACCACTGTCATGTGACAAAATTGAAGAATTCTTCATAAGGGACCTCATTGAAAGTTGTTTAAAAAAAAACTACTAAAGCGATCGCAACGAGTGATAGCTCGTTGGAAAGGTATTGAATCAGGCTTTAATTTAATAATAAAATAAAATTTTCCTAATTTTTTTCAGAAATTTACCTTTTTTCCCATGAAAATTAAATTTTCCCATGAAAATTAAATTTTCCAATGAAAATTAAATTTTCCGATTTTCTACAGAAGCTCCTAAATTTTCCGGCTAATTTTATTTTTTTTGGATTCCTCATAATTTTTTCTTTAAGAATCAGCAATAAAAAAATGGGCCCCGACTCCTTGTTTGGACAGGAGAAGAGCATTTAAGAGACCACCTTGTTCTCATTGTTTTTATATTTTTTATAATTGAATTATTTTTAATTATTTAACATTATTTTATTTTATTATTAAAAATACATTTTAAAAATTATTTTACAGTTAAAAATACATTTATGAAGAAAAAATCAATTTTTTTTAAGAGCCCCAAGTTGAGTGTGTAGTGAATATGGTCTGCCTGCCTTCACAAGATCGGCCATAAATCCATGGATAATAGCAGCAGTGGCATGTAATGGCACACCAAACCCGACTGAGGCTACAGGTCATAAAATGTTTTGTAAATTTTTTAAATTACGAGGTAATAAATATTTCGCCTAAAATGACACGTGCAGAAACAAGTCATAAAACACGGATTTTCCATAAATATGGCGAAATATTTATTACCTGGTAATTTAAAAAATTTACAAAACATTTTATGACCTGTGGTCGGCTTATTGGCAGTAATCAATTAAGTCCCTCTTTAAAAAACATTTTATGACCAGTAGTTCACGCAAATTTTCCTATTAAAGAAAAGCAAATATCGCTTATTTTTTTTTTTACCTATTTTTTACCAAAAAATAAATATAAATACTTCACACACTCTGAGTCAAATTTCAGTTGAATACTAAACGTGAAAGTGTTAAAGTGTTTTTTTGTAAAGTAAAGAGTGAAGCTGTAAAGACAATTTAAAGTAAAATTAATAAATTTTGCTGCAATCCGTTTAACAAGAGTGGACATCGGTCGAAAAAGATAAAAGTATTAAAATTTACTGGTGTTTCGAAGCGATACATGAATGAATTAAATATACAATACGGTGAAGAAGCACAATTCATTTGCACCAAGTGTAAAATCGATTTGTCTCAACAAGCAAATGCATTGAAACAAATGCAACCACAATCCGAGAGTGAAATGACAATTGAACAAAATGTTTCATCTGATAGTGAGGCAGACATTCCGATGGTCAATATGTCTTTGAGTCCTTTGAATGAGGCTATTACCACTTTAGGTGAAACGCCTATTAGAAAAAGAAAGTTGCGAAGTGAAAAATACAGGAAAGATAAAAAAGGCAAGGTTATGAGTGCAATCGCGACAATATTTGATGAAGGCTCTGATAACGAATGCAGTCAAGCAGATGACGTTGATGACGGCAAACAAATGATTGAGCAGTTGAAAAGAAAATTCAATTTAGCGACCACTTTTCCGGAGAAATATCTCATTTCATCTGTGCTGCCTCAATCATGGTCTATACGCAAGATTTCTGAACAGTTTCAAACATCTTTTTACATCGCGAGAAGAAGCAAAGAATTAGTTCGACAGAAGGGCATATTGGCGACTCCCACCAAGAAATTTGGCTCAAGGACCCTCAGCGAAGCAACGGTGAAATTGATTCAAGATTTTTACTGCAATGATGACAACAGCCGCGCCTGCCCAGGTAGACGTGACTATGTTATCACACGTGAAGATGGAGAAAAAGTACACAAGCAGCGCAGATTATTATTATGTAATCTATCCGAAGCATACCATCAGTTCAAAGAGAAATACCCAGCAGAAAAAGTGGGATTTTCTAAGTTTGCCATCCTACGACCAAAAGAATGCGTGCTGGCATTAGACAGGCACGGAACGCATTCAGTCTGCGTTTGCATGTTTCATCAAAACATCAAATTAATGTTCTTTCCATGCAAGAAATTGAAAGTATTTCACGGTGAAATTGAAACATATAGGGACCTCCTGTCGAAGTCGTTGTGCGCATACCCCACGGAAAATTGTCATCTGTCCAAATGCGACAATTGTCCGAAGATTGACGAGCTAGAGCAATATTTGGCGGAAAAGTTTGAACAGCGGATTATTCAGGAGGTGCATTTCAAACAGTGGATAATTAGCAGCGGCAGATGTTCCCTTGAGACCGTGGTAAAGCAGATTCCGGAATTCATCGAGGAATTCGGATTCAAGTTGAATGAACTGAAGGCGCACCATTTCATATCCGAGATGCAATCGAAATTTCTAAAGGAAAGTAAGGATAAATTAGCCCAAAATGAATTCATTGTGATAAGCGACTTTGCCGAGAATTACACTTTTCTCGTTCAGGATGAAATTCAGGCTTATCACTGGGCAAACGACCAGTGCACGGTGCATCCTTTTTGCATTTATTTCAAAAACGAAGATAACGAACTACAGACCGTAAGCCTTGTTGTTGTCGCGGAGAGTTTAGCTCATAATTATGTGTCCGTTTATTTATTTCAAATGAAACTGTTTGAATTCTTAAGATCAAAATTCGATGCAATCGACAAAGTAACGTTTTTCTCAGACGGCGCGGCTTCTCAGTACAAGAATAAAAAAAATTTTTACAATCTTTGCATAATTGAAGAAGAACAAAACTGCAAGGTCGAGTGGCACTTTTTTGCGACGTCCCACGGTAAGGGCCCATGCGATGCGTTAGGGGGAACCCTAAAACGCATGGCAAAGGCCATATACTGACCAGATCTTAAATGTACAACATTTGTTTTCGTGGATTCAAAGCAAGGAAATTGCCATTAACACAGTTTTATGCACTCAAAAAGAACACGATGCCATGGAGCGACGACTTCAAAACAGATATAATAATGTCAAAACTATAACTGGAACGCAAAAGTTTCATTGCTTCATACCAAATATTTCTGATATGTCAATTAATGTAAAGCGGTACTGTTCGTCTGCCGACGTGCTAAATTTAAAGTTACTTTAATTTTATAATGATGCCAAGACAATTGAAATTTTTAATAAATATTGTAATTAAGTATAAGCAGAAAAATAAGAAAGATTTTTTCTTCATAAATGTATTTTTAACTATTTTATTGCTGATTCTTAAAGCAAAAATTATGAGGAATCCAAAAAAATAAAATTAGCCGGAAAATTTAGGAGCTTCTGTGGAAAATCGGAAAATTTAATTTTCATGGGAAAAAAGGTAAATTTCTGAGAAAAATTAGGAAAATTTTATTTTTCAATTAAAGCCTGATTCAATACCTTTCCAACGAGCTATCACTCGTTGCGATTAAAACAACTTTCAATGAGGTCCCTTATGAAGAATTCTTCAATTTTGTCACATGACAGTGGTGTACACCACCACTAAACCAGTCACTATAAAAAAAAAAAAATATGTAGGTACATTATTTTTTGCTGGGCAATCGATTGAGACTATTTATTTTAAAATCGGAGAGGGGTCGTCCAAAAATTTGCCAATTTTGATCGTTTTCATATGGAATTTCTCTATGATAATATATCATAATTTATAAACTTTTTTACTCGGGTGTATAAGTTTGCAGTAGTAAAATGTTTAGTTTAGTTAGCTTATTATCAAATCGCGTGCAGACATGTATGACCAGTATCATGTGTGTACGTGTGTATATACGTGTGTTACAATAAGGATAAGAGATTAAATAAAACATACATATAACTATTCACTTTAGAAAGTAGATTAATAACAATTTTGCTTTTGATTGTTTTCTAATATTGTTTTATTTTTTTAAATTTGTAATTTATCTAAGTAGGTCAGTATTATTTCCAAATTATTTAGGAAGAAATGAAGCAAAAACTATTATTGTAATAATGTTAAGTTTATTTGCAATCGATATGAAAATATTGACATATGGCTGGTAATTACATAAGTTTTGGCAAAATTATGGTAAAAACTTATAATGATTTAATTAATTAAATAGCCAAAAACAAAATATTGTAAAATTGAATTTTATAGAAAATATCGGGGTAGGGGATAGTTTTAATTAATTTACTTACAATTTTTTGAATATTATTGTATCTTGCAACATATATTGTCAAAACTTAAAATTAAATTTTTAGATCTATGTTTATGCCGACCTTATTTATAACAACTGACAGCTTGATTGTTTTTATGCTTATTTATGTCGTATTTATACAACTCGGTAACCTTGGAAAATACATACGCACAAAAATAAAATAAACCCTGCAAACATTTGGAAGATATCTTTTAAGAACATAGTATTAAAGTAATATGCTATATTTTGCGTTTGGAAGAAAAATATCAAGTAGTACAAGATTGGGCAAAAAGTATTATCCTGGTGCCATTTTTGTATATGCCATCGTATGACATTTTGGTTTTGACATTTGTGAAGTACACTTGCGAAATTTAAAATGAATAACAATACATATAATCTTTGGTTTTGTGACAGGGATTTCGGAACTCAAAAACAAAGTGGATGATTTTCTATCAAAATTGATCACGAGCGATAAGGCTCATTTTTATCACAGCGGGGGCGGAAAATCCTCGAATAATTCATAAAGCACCATTACACCCATTACACACCATTACCTACATTATCTTGCAAGCAATAATTTGGCTATTTTATTTACCTTCCAGATGATAATTATCATTATAATTATAATTAGGGCAAAATAAATCCATTATAATATCGCATATTTATCTTGTTGATGATAATTTGGCGATAAAAAAATTCTTTCAGTAAGAACATTAAATTAAATAGAAACAGCTTGAAATCAAACTAAATTTATTATTAATTTAAACATGTTTCTACTTTTTTTTTTTAAATGCGAAATATTATCTTAAATAAGAAAAACTTTAGCCTAGTAAAAATTAATTTCATTAAAAAATTTTTCAGAAAACCATTTTTGTTAGAACTCGTACCTTTTGTGTGTAATTTTTAAGATATTTAGAAAGCTGATATTATAAATTTTTACAGTGTCTTTAAACATTTATGCAATGAATGTTGATTATCGATTTAAGTTTTTTTTTTTTATGAAAATACCATAGAATACTTTATTACTAAGAATACTATGGTAAAATTACGGTATTCGTCATCGTAATTTTTCGATCGAAATTATTTTTTTATGTCTTAAAATAAAACATTTAAATGGAGTTTTCGACAATAGGGTTGTTGCAGTTCGGTCCTAGATTGTAAATAAAAGTTTAAGTTGGTGTTTTTGATATTAGTTTTGCAAATATATATTTAAAAAATAGTTTCCGAATGAATACATTCGATCACGAAGGCTGTACTTTAACCCATGTTATACTTGTTATAACAGTTGTTTTCGAAATTTTAAAGACGGTGCTCGATCCCGATTTTTGAAAATGATAAATAACTCAAAAACTAAGAGAGATAGAGGAAAATTAATGAAAAGGTCATCTCTATTAAAAAATGGTTCTTGGACTCGAGAAATTTTTTTTAAAAAAAGTGCCAATTTATCAAATAGCAAACCGGGTAAATTTGTTGCTTCTATGGCATATCTATACATGCCTTTAGAAAATAATTTTAATAAATTTTTCGAGCCCATTATAAATACAAAATATATGTAGTTTTACTAATTTTTTTTGTTGAGTCAACAGATATATTATTTTGAGTGCAAGTATTAAATTAAATTTTAATTTACATTATAAATGCAACTTAAACCATATTATTTTTTAATTTTTCCCGCATTAGTCTGTGAGTAAATCATTTCATAATTACTTTTAAGATTTTTATTTTTCTTGCTTTTTTTTTCTACTTTTTATACCCTACACCTTGTGATGAGGGTATATGGATTTTGTACTGATGTTTGTAACTACCAAAAATATCGGACTTAGACCCTTATAGTATATGAATCCATCCAGAATCACTATTTAAGGCCAAGTAATCGATGAAATTTGATACATGCATTTCTATTAACCCATACACACTCAGAAAAAAGTTATTAAATCCAGCAAAAAATGTTGCTAAATGTAAAAATTACTTATGTCAGCAAAATCATTTTGCTGAAAATCAGCGAGTTGATTTTTGGCAAAAAAAAATTGCTAAATTCAGCAAACATTGTTCAAAAACCTTCAAGGAAATTACCCCAACCTAAAGTCTCCGATTTTTATGAAATTTGGCTATGTGATAACAAAATAAAAAAAAAAAATATAGGATCATGGAACGAAATAAGACTTTTTTTGGTTTTTAGCTTTTTAAGGTTGAAATCCACATATATTCTCACCTATCTTCCATACACAGGTTATTTCTGAATTAGGCTTAAATGGTTGAAATTTGGATTTGTATTTAAGAAATTCAGCTCATATTTGGACCTAGCTCCAAATATTTCCGGTATTTACTAAACCCAAACGCCGGCCAGAAATTTTTTTCAAGTTTGATGCTTAGTTTTTGTGGAGCATGTTGAAATCCTGAATTAAAATCTTAAATTAGTTAAAATGTGGCGGGCATTGTTTCCGCTCGAGAAGGATAAAAGGAAATATTTAAACAATTATTTTCCAAGAAAATAATTTAAAAATTATTTTCCAAGAAAAAAATTTAAAAATTATTTTCCAAGAAAATAATTTAAAAACGTCTTCTTAGACTAACAGACAGGTTAATTGCCAGAATAGGCAAAAATTACATTTTCTTAATATCTATGCAAATAGGGTCTACCAAGGAGTTAGAACACAATGTTAAAATATCAATAGGAGTTTGGTCGAAAATAATTTACATAATCGCATAGCAAGGCAAAAGCCGAATGTGCCAAATAAAAATATAAAGCAGGCTCCAGAGTTTGCAAAACAATGTCTCCAGTGCGACTAAAATTTTTTGAAATCTGGTGTGATAAATCTAAGTTTAATTTTCTTGGTAATGGTGGCAAACCGCATGTGAGATGTCCAAAAAACGACCAATTAAATCCTAAATATACATAAAATCCAATGAGGCACGAAGGGTCGTTGGTGATGGTATGAGAATACTTCACCTCATCTGGTATTGGTGCGATAGTAAAAATTATCGGCAAAATGACAGGTGAAATGAATAGGAGTATCTTAGAAAATAATCTGGATATGCTGATAATTTGTCACTAGCATGGATATTCCAAGAGCATAACGACCTGAAACATCATTCTCGGGTCGTCAAGTCTTGGCTGGAGAGTAATCACATTAAAGTTCTCGAGTGACCAGCACAAAGCCCATATATGAATCCTATAGAAAAAATATAGTGAATCATAAAACGGGCTCTTTCAGCAAGAAAACCTACAATTGTTAAAGATCTGTGGAAGTTTTCTTAAGAAAAGTGGCATGATATCCCTGTGATTAGTGTTGTGAAATTGTCAAAACAATTACAAAGAGATGTGCCGAATTAACACATCAAAAAGGATATCCCACTAATTATTACAAGACACTATATACCATTAATTAAAATGGTTTCAATTCTAATTAATTAAAATAATATTTATTAAATGACTTAATTATTTTTTCACAAAATTTCAAAAAGTCGAAAAAGCAATTGAGAATCATAAAATATAGAAGCAGTTTAATTTAGTTGATTAGGTTTCAGACAAACGAATAAAACTTAATTTTGTATGGCTAAAAAATATATAATTTATTTTTGATAATAATTTCATGAGTTCGATTACTTAATAGTGAACGCCCCGGTAGGCTAGCTTATCAGTGCGAGGTCGTGGGTTCAATTCCTTTGGCTTTGGTTTGTTTTCGCTAAAACGATCCGATAGCCTTTGTTGCTAGTGCTCGATTAGGGATTTAGGATATAATTTGTAATTATATGATTTATCTAGAAGTTTGTTACAGGTTGGTTGAGAAGTTCCTGCGCTCGAAATGAAAGAATACTGTTTTTGTTACGAAATAACTTTTTTTTTTAATATAATCTCCTAGAAGCTCAATACACTTGTTCCAATGATCTTCCAATAATTTTATCCCATCCTTTTAATGGTTTTCCGGAAGCTCTGCAAAATAACCGTCTTCAGCTGCTATGGCCTCTTCATTCGACGAAAAATGCTTTCCACGAAAGAATTGTTTGAGATTTCTGAAGAGATAGTAGTCACTGGGAGCCAAATCTGTTGAATACGGTGGATGTTTAATTCTTTGAATTTAGCCATCGTCAAAACACTTTTGTGAGCAGGTGCATTGTCTTTAAACCAGGTCGTTTCTCACGAATTTTTTCATCCAGCTGATCCAAAAGGCTGCAATAATATTTCTGAAGATAATCAATCAACGAAATTCCTTTTGCATCCCAAAAAACTGATGCCATAACCTTCTTTGCTGATCGTTGTGACTTCACCTGCTTTGGAGCTGAACAACCAGCTTCAGTCCACTGTAAACGTTCTTGTTTCAATTTAGGATCATGGTGGTAGATCCAAGTCTTATCCATAGTTATAAAACGACGCAAGAAGTCGGTTTTATTCGGCTTAAAACGCTCCAAATTACGCTGAGAAATTTGTTTTCGATCCAGTTTTTGTTGAATTGTTAATGTGTGCGGCACTAACTTTCCAAACAGTTTTTTCATACGTAATTCTTCATGTAAAATATGGAGTAATCGTTCGTCTGAGATGCCTATGGCATTAGCAATTTCACGCTTAGTCAAACTTGGATCTTCACTAACCTTATTATGTACCTGCTCAATGATTTCTGCTGGTACGACCACGTTTAAATTCACCAGCCTTAAATTCAACGCTGCGTTTTGAAGTTGAGGACTCCTTATACACTTCTAACAATTGTTCATAAATTTCCTTTAAAACCTTCAAAACAAAGAATCTAATGACTGCACGATATTCAATTTTTTTCATATTAAAAAAAAATCAATGACACGTCAACTTCAAATGGCTTGTAAACAAAGAAAGAATTGACATAATGAATTGCAACTTTGCATGTGTTCTCAGGACAGTTATACCAACTTGAGAAAAAAAATTTTGGAGCTAGCAGTGCCATCAGTAACTTTTCAACCAACCTCTATTTAGATAGTAGCTTTAATTAACCACATAAGACCCTAATGGCTCGGTTATGTAAATGAAGATTTAAAAAAAATTAAAAGAAACACTAGAAAAATTTTACAAAAGTCAATATTTTTTTTAAAGATCGAAAAATTTTTTAAAAATCTAAAAACTTGTAGAAATCAAAAAATTTGAAAAAATCAGAAAATTATGTAAAAAAAATCAAATATATTTTAAAAACAAATGTATTGTTTAAAAATTAAAAAAGCTTTTGAAAATCGAAATTTTTTAAAAAATCGAAAAATTTTATAAAAATCCATAAACATTTTTTTAAATCGAAAAATGTAATAAAGAAAATTTAAAAGAATACATAATTTTATAAAAATCCACAAATTTTATAAAAATCCATAAATTTAGTACGTATTTGATTTTTTTTTCTAAAATGTATACATTAAAAAAATCAATAAATTAAAAAACACAAAAAAATTCGATTAATATTATAAAAATCCATAAATATTATAAAAAAATCGATAAATATTTTAAAAAGTGGTAACGTATCTTTAGATTATGAAGGAGTTCAGTATCGTTCAATTTAATTTAAAGACAAAAATGTATAGCAAAAAGCTTGCTAAAAGCAGTGTCCTTACAAGCGGAAGTCAAAAAATTTCACAGAATCCGTTTGATGCCTAATGACATCACTTGCCGGGAATAAATTTATTAAACTTTTTCGGCAATTAAGTTCAGATTGATATCTTTATTTTTCATTTTGATCACAAAAAGAGAATCCGTATCCTTTCCGGAAGTTGGACTGCTTCCAGAAATGTAATTCAAATTATACTGGACAAATAAAGTCGTACATGCCTACTATATAAGCATGTACGACTTTAATCGTTTTACTAGTTTTTTTTTTAATAAGATACATATTTATATTACATGGTTAATTAAAATGAAATATGACAAATTTTCTTGTAAATTTTTGGCAAAATAACAAATATATATATAGAAAACCAATATTAGCAATATGAAAGTATGAATGAATAAATGAACAAATATATCAAATACTTATACTAAAGGGAATTTTGCCAAAAGCTGACAAAATTATTAATATATATGTTTATAGACAGTGTAGTTTATACAATGCACTATGGACTAGAGATTTTTGTTTAGAGCAGAGCTTAAGTAGTCTAAAAATGTAATTTATATTGTTGGTTTAGTTTTCATTAAAAAATTGTTATATCAAGAAACAAATTAATTGTATTAACAATTTTATTTGTAAACAAATAATTATTTTATAGAAAATTTAAAATGTAAAAAAACTAATTCTAGTATTTATATCTGTGTTTATTAAATTTTATATCTTTAAGATTATTGAGAAGCTAATGAAAAAAAACTAATATTACCTTATATTTTATTTTATTATTATTTTATTTCACATAACTCCTAAAACTTCTACATATAATATTTTCTTAAGTTCCGGAAACTAAAAATAAACAATTTTTTTTTTCAATTTTCCTATTTATGAGGACGATCCATAGTGCAAAGTCTTTGCAGTGAACATACGAGTACACAAATTTATTACTAGAACTCATATACATAAATTCATTGTATATTATATGTATGTGCAAGTATTATAAAGTAAAATTAAGTAAAGTGATTTCAAAGAGGCTATAAAATCTAATATTTAAACATTTAAAATATGCATTTATTTATATGAAAAGTTAGTTACACAATTATCATCAGCATCAGCATTGAAATAAGTGTAAATTTTTAAATAAATTATAACTTTTGGGTATTCACAGTGTTAGTATTATGTTCTTTGTAGTTGCAAATGTATGTGTATAAAGTATATATGTAAGTAACATGTATGTGTAAGTTGCATGTATGTGTGAGTATATCATACATAAGTATGTATAAATTTAATGCAACTGAACACCTGAAGTGTAAATCTTGTTGTTGTTTTTTTTTTGCAATTTCGCTATAAAGAAACCTTAGATTGTATAAGAATATAAAATCTAATATTTTTTTTTTTTAAAATAAGGCATAGTGGGCTTTGAAATGTACAATGTTGTAGATGTCACATTTGTCATATAAACAAAAAATTTATTTAATATACAAGGACGTTAAAAAGCGCTCTTGATATTTTAACCCTGGTATAAGGATTTTTCTCACTTTTAATTGTTTAGGTAGGATTTAAAGTGAATATGTTTTAATCTGATTTGTCTACTAGTTTTTGGGTAGCAAAATCAAAAAGATGTTAGATCTCTATCTGACCCTATTTGCCACTGCTAATTAAGGGAGAATGGAGAACTATTGAGCTAATGTTGAGAGGAAAACATTCCCGCTTTTCGGAACTTATAAGCTTTATAGTTAATTAGGTATGACTTTAAAAACAAATGTTTGGTCTTGGAAGTTAGCGAATCTTTAGGTTTGTTTCTTAAATTTTTACGATTTCATTGGTTTTTTGAATACAAGTTTTAATCAAGTTAGGCATAAATGATAATAATAAAAAATCACTTCGGCCGAAAATGCATAGTCGTTTAAAAGCAGTTGTGTTTGTGAAACAGAGGACAACAAGAGGGTATAGAGTATTAATTTTTCTACAGAACTATCGCCTGGCCACAGAAGGACCATATTCCGGCAGGAGACCTGATCCGCAGTAAATATCAAAAATATCTAGGTTTACATTTCGTTCCCTGTGTTAACTGTTTTAATTTTACATGTTTTCCGTTCCGTTCCAATTCGTTTCGTTTCCCTTATCTACTGTTTCAATCCCATTCGTTCCGCTTTTTATTCCTTTTTTCTTTCTAGTCTAGTGTTTGAATTACACTTTTTCCTTCTTCCATTACACTTCGTTCCTTCTCTAGTGTTTCAATTTCACTCTTTTCCCTGTCTAGTGTTTCTATTTTGTTTCCTTATCTTGCGCTTTAATTCTACTCGTTCCCTATTCCATTATATTTCTTTCCCCAGTTTATTTTTAGAATTCTACTTGTTCTCAGTTTCATTCCATTTCGTTCCTCGTGTCTAGTGTTTCAATTCCTCTCGATGCCCATTCCACTTTTCACATGTTTCCCGTTTCCTTTTTTTTCTTTTACCTGATTATTGTTTACGTTCTACTTATTCTCCGTTTCATTCCAATATTTCCTCCTTGTCTAGTGTTTCAACTCCCTGTTCCCTGTTTCATTTCATTTCGTTTCCATTTTTTTCACATTCTATCACGTGGAGTGGTGACCACTTGTTCCAACCCATTTTGTTTCCCTAATCCTTTACCTCTTTGAACGTCCATTTTTACCACATTCCTGGCGAAAATTCCAAAAACATGTTCTAACTTTCTGGTTTCTAGCCAAAGAATTTTGGGTAGTCCGGGAGGGGGGAGAAGATTTAACTCTTTTTCACCATTATGCCTCGTATGAATTTTCAAAAATACCGTTTATAGTGAGTTTGCCTTACTTATTAAAAAAAAAACAAACAAAACAAAACAAATTTCAAGTTTCTAGCCAAAGGGGTTTGAGCAAGCCGTCAAGGGGAGACTTTTTTTCCCTTCCGCTTAGATATTACCAAAAACCGATATGCCACATTACAACTTCCTTGCTGCACCAGTTCGGAATTGGCAAAGTTGAGTCGGTGAGTCAGTCGTTAAGGTCATTCTTTGTATAACCTTATAAATATCATTTTAGCCCATTTCAGCTAGGACCTTTCTATGAACAGAATTTAGCAATATAAAAGAGGTTCTTCCTTAGGCTTCTTAAATTCCAATTAAATACATTTATATTTGCGAAATGGCGGTCATCGCTAAATCGACTCAGAAAGTGATTCTGAGTCGATTGGTGGGGTTTACAAATAGATAATTATTCAACTTAGAAAGTTAGAGAATCACACTACACAGCCTAGGTTAATAACGGGTTAAAGAAAATTATAAGAACTTTCATACCAGACACTTTGTTGTTTTATATTTTATTTTTATAATTATACTGAAATATGCAAATGATCGGTAGCGTATGAGTGTTATTGAATTCAATTTAACAAGTATACGTTCAGTATACAAACAACTGAACTCTCCCAAGGGAGAGTTTGAGTATGTTATAGAGAAACACAAAACTAATGGATAAATTTTTTTTTTTCAGATTTTTCCTATTTATTTCAAAGTAATATATGCACATTGAATATCAAATGAATGGTGTTTCAAGGTGTTATAATATGACAGACAAGCACAATTATGTTTGCTTTATTTTATAAATTCCAAAATTTTAACTTGTTTTATATGACGTTTAGCAACCAAATATATGAGTTTAATAACGAAATTTATATTTAAGCTAGAGGGTGTCTCTGTTTATTAGATGTTCTTGCACCCTTGGCTTTTAACATTTCAAATAGGTGTCAGCTTTGGATACAAATCAGAAATACTTTGATTCTGTGCACAAAAAGTTCAATCAGTTTTTCCTCTTTTACCACTTTGGCATGATATTCGCTCGAAAGAAGAAAAATAGGAGTTGAATAGATATTGGAGGAAATTCCCTTTTTAAATATGCAATTTTTTAGAGAATTATTGCAGCATAGTCTGCAAAATTATCTATGGGAAGATAATCATTATATGAATTGGAGAATTCTAGATAAAATTCTTGCACTAAAAATACTTTGTAAGTTAAAAGAACAGATAATACAATTTAAAAGAAATTATATTTCATTTAAAGGCCGCTCTATGTACTTTTTATTTAAATCAAATGGTTTTTGTTAATTATTTTTAAATGCTATTTAAACACTTGACACATCAGTAAATAACAAATGACTTATCAGTTAAAAATAAATAATGAAATTTCACATATCTATTCCGTAAAACAACTCAGTACTAATTTATTTGAAATTTTTTCTGTTTTTTGTATTATGGCTTGTTTTTTAATCTACAAAATGTATACTCACACAGCCTATAGACACATTTTGTATGAATAACCATATGCGTGTATGTGTGTGCATGTTTATGAAGTTCTTGTAATTAGAATTGAAATAATTTTGTATATAAACAAACAATTTAAATTAAAAACAAGTAAAAGCGGCTAAATTGGGCTATGCGGAATCTTATATACCCTTCACCATGGTTGGGAAAAAAGTTAAGTTTATATATATGGACATATATGGAATGGACATATTTATATACGGACGCCTTTAAGAGGAAATTAACCATGTAGTTTGGTGATAAAACTTGGACTCTGGAAGATTTATGGTTCCAGAAAATAGGTATTTTTTTTAGCAAATATGTTATACTAGAGAATTTCGATCTTTTGCTATATAAGACGTATCCATAGGTCATATTATAACTCTAAAATAATATATGAGAAATAAAATGGTTTAAAAATCTTTTTATAAATTCTTTTAAATCGGAGCAAAAAATAGAAAAAAAACCGTTTGTATTCTGTTTGTATCAGAGGGTTTTTATAAAAATTTGGATGTTAATTTAAAATTTTATTTAAATTAATTATTTAATATTAAAAAAACAAAAAAAAAAAGTCTTAAGAAAATATAAAAAAAATTGTACAAAAAAAAAAAAGTTGAATAGACGGGAATCGAACCCTTGCCTAAAAGACAAAAAGTATTTGTGATATAGCGTCTAGACAAATGAGCTATTGAAGCTCACACAAAATCATCGTTAATAGAGGTACATATATAAAAGTCTTCGTTCATAAGGGATTTGTTTAGTTTTTATTTAAATGACAAATCTTTGTATGTGTTTGTTGTTTGTGTATAAAATGTGGAGGTGAAAGAAAAGAATTTCAACAAATGGATGTGTTTGTTATGCGTAAAATTCTACATACATATTAAACAAAGGCATTTTACGCAAAAAATTAGAGGTAGTCCTGGTTTTTTTGCTAATATCTCAGCCATTTATCAACCAATTTGGCTGATTTTCAATAGCAAACAGAAATGGATAACATGTAACAGAAATATATAGCAATCAAGTCCTCATCATGTCTGGGTTCTTCGGAAAACCCATTTCAACACACAGACGGACAGACGGACATTGTTAAATCAACTTCGCTCTTCATAAGGACCCAGAATATATATACTTTAAAGGGTCTAGGGTCTAAGATCAATATTGTAGAAATTACACACGGAATGACAAACTTATATATACCCTTCCACATGTGGTGAAGGATATAATAAATTGGAATATTTAGAAACAAACGCAAACAAAATTTAAATTTAAAATAACTGCAACTGAAAAAAAAATAAACTACAAATTTTCATTTTGGGGTTAAATTTTTATTAAATTTCAAACAAATGAACAAAATAAATGAAACTGAAAAAAATCGGTAAATGACAGTACATCCTTTAGAACAAATGTATAAAAAAGTTAAAGTAAATATTTCTTTTAAATATAAATGTATGTTTCTTTATTTTTAACTGAACTGAAATTTTTTTCATCAAACTGCAACACTCAGAATGTTTTTTAGTTTACTGTTTGTAAATTAATAAAAAAGTTTTCCCCTCCATTTAAAATAAAGAAACATACATTAAATTTTAAACAATTTCTACAATTTAGAACTTTTCTAAAATTACGGGGTTCTGACAATGGATTTTGTTAGAGAATACAAAAAAAAAAAAATATACGTGTTTCGCCGTTTTGAAAGATCACATCAGAATGTTATTTTATTGTTGGTTAAAGTTTCCCCCTTTTGGCCTGTTCGTGCAACATATCGGTATATGAAACTGTGTGTTCTTCATCTCTGAGGTGTAGGGTATGTTCAGCAACTTTGTAGAAAATATTAACGCAAATATTTTTGTGGAACAGATTAACCCTCTATCTCCGTCATATAATGGAAATTTTTGGCTCTATTTTAATAAATCGTAAAAAATGCTCCTAAGAAGGAGGAGGGCGGGAATGATATCTTATACAAAAATGTTGGTCATCCAATTTTTCTATGTATATATTGTGAGTGCTGCTCCTAGAATATTTGTGTAGACTGTATTCACTTTGAAATTTTGAGTTTGAAATTTTTTTGGAAATTTAAAAAAAAAAAAGTAGCATAGAGAAATGATTGTCAAATAAATAGAAGATTTGATTTTTGAAAAAAAAATATTGATGAAAAATTTGAAGATTGTTGAGGATAGAACAAAATATTAAACAAACAGAAAAACATCTTTAAAAGAAAACGTTTTGAAGTAACCACGAAATAAAGAATTTTAGCTGTGCGTGAGTGAAAAACAAAAGAGAAAATATACAACTGCGTTTCATTGCCTGGTTTGCAGAACAACAAAACATCATTATCCTCATTATATTAACATCCGCTAACAAACCTTGAAGGAGGGATATTGCCGTAAATATAATTAAATCCTGTAATTCTGATTTTCCTTTATAACAAATCAACGATAATCTATTTGGTTATTCAACAATCAAACCACAAATATATGGATCGTGAACACCTGAAGCCAATATTTTGATAAAAAGGAAACGACGAAAATAAATTTCATTTAAATTCAAACTACAGAACATTAATTATCTCGGCCGCAAACTTGATCGTGATATTGAAAGAATCGGTTTCCTTTGAAAATCGATTAGTGGTTATCGATCAGAATAATTGGAAACTGCTCTGTTTCGAAAACGTAAACATTTTCGAGGTGATAAATTTGGACTGTGAATATTATCTATACAATTTCCATTGCGCTGTCTAATTTTGGATTCTTTTCAACAAGTTCTAAGGCGTTGCAATTTTAGTTTTTTTTTTATTTAATTTATACACATTCTCATTAACATAATCATATTTTCACAAGCCTATATGTATCATTAATATTTCACTATACGAGTAATTTGAGCGATAATTTTTACGGTGAGCACCACTTCAATTGACTACAGGCCTGGCGTCAACGAAGGAGTTTAACTAATGAGTTGTTACTTTACTATTATTTTTGTTTGCGTTGATTCTAAATAGTACTCGTTTTACTCAAATTCTGATATATAATATATTTTACTGAAAGAAAAATATTAGAATAAGAAACCTAATTTCGCGTTTAATTTAAATTAATTATCTTTAAATTTTGTTTAGAAGTTTTTTTTTTACTAATAATTTTATTATTGATATTTCAATTCTAATACGTTTCTACGATTTTCATATATTACAAAATATATAAATATAAAAACATAAATATATGTTTAAATAAAAGAAATATAAATTAACTAAACATATACCTAACTGATTCATATTATAATCTTTATAACATCTCCTATTAATATTAATATTTTTTTTTATTACAACTTCAATGTTAAGTTTTCCTTATATATATACAAAAACAAATACATACAAATAAATATAACTTTTAATGTAGTGAAATTTTACGAATCTGTTAATAATAAATGTTAATAAATATATGTTAGTTATTATGGTTTGCTATATTTCGTTATTTAAACATTCCACGAAACATTTAGACGGTTAGAATTAGGAAGAATTGGGCTGTCTAATGTAAATTTCGACAGACAGCATTGGTTTGGGACGGTAGAGACTGAAGAGGAAAATTACACCAAGATCCTCTTCCATTCTATTGGTTACATCTCTTTCATTTTATTTCTTTTATTCTAATATCTACTTTTCTTTGGGTAATTGATTTCAATACAGAAGCTACCTAATTTTAATATATTGTGAAATGGTTCTCCTCTATCGGTAGGTAACAAGATCTCCATCCCATTTCTCCTTGAGCACGGTAGCAACGTTCCCTGCCGCATAGAGCGTAGTAAACAGGGTCGTTACAATATGTCGGAACACACCAAAGTCTAAAACTTAACGCAAACACCAAAAATCAGTCAAATTCAAGATTGCTCTTCAGATCTCTAGTCAGATTTTGGGATGACTAGAATACCGATGAGAAATCTTGAATTTGACTCGTTTTTGGTGTTTGTGTTAAATATTATATATCGCACAATATGTGCAAAGGACAACCTTTGGAATTTATTTTACAGATTTTGTAAATATACGGAGGTTGAAAGCTCACTATAAACTAGAAATAATAAACGAAACACCTCGAAGTATTTAAAAACTAAATAAAAAAACTAATAACACAGTGCAACACATAAATTGGTTCCTCTTTCGTACCCGGTTTTTTTTGAAGTGTATATCGAAACTAAAAAAAATCCGCAACGGACTTGGCCAGATTACATCGAAATTTTTTTTTATGGACACCCTAAGTTTTTGCACCCAAACATGATTTTTTTAAAAAAGGAAAATTTTTATGGAATCCATATATCATAAACCGTTCGGAATTTTGTTTTTATGTCTTTGGCAAAGTTGTAGATCCAAACCAAAGCAAAAAAATTCTCACATGGACCGACCCAAAAAAATTGCATCCACTGCATCAAAATTGCAAAAAATTGGGAAAAAATGCTATTTTTTATGATTTTTTCATGATTTCGTCCTGAAATGGCTTAAATACTGGGAATTTAAGAAATCTTTCTTCAGCTAAATTATATCTAACAACAATATAAACAACTCTCTAGTACATGTCATCTTAATACGAACATTCCTTAACCCTAGAAAGCACATCTTTTTGCTCACACTTATTTTGCATAGCCAATGTTTGTCGTTTCGACAAAGAAAGACTATATAGGTTAATGCCGTTTTTGTTGTTACTTGTTTTCAAATTTACTATTTAAACATTTTATTGTTGTAATGCTGATATGTTTTTGAAAAAATGAATATATTTATTATATTTATTATATATATATTTCCATATTATCATGAAAAAATAGCATTTTTTCCCAATTTTTTGCAATTTTGATGCAGTGGATGCAATTTTTTTGGGTCGGTCCATATGAGAATTTTTTTGCTTTGGTTTGGATCTACAACTTCATCAAATACATAAAAACAAAATTCCGAACGGTTTATGATATATGGATTCCATAAAAATTTTCCTTTTTTAAAAAAATCATGTTTGGGTGCAAAAACTTAGGGTGTCCATAAAAAAAAAAAAAAAATCGATGTAATCTGGCTAAGTCCTTTGCAGGTTTTTTTTAGTTTTGATATATACTTAAAAAAAAACGGGTATGAAGGAGGAACCACACGATGACCTTAAAAATGCTGCACTGTGTAATTAAATATACCAAAAAATATTTTTTTTTGTATAAATATAACATTTTTAGACTTTTTTAATTTTAATATTTTCATTCTGCCCGTAAGGAAAACAACTTAACCACATGAGTTGATTGCTAAGAAGACAGAAATGTAGCAAAATATTAGTTTTTAATAGATTTTTTGTTCAGCCTCTGCCTTCTTTTAGAGGCTCTAGCTTGTCTAAAACATTAGATTCTGAAGAGGTCTTTTGTCGGATCGAAAGACTTGTCTCAACTTAGCTTAAAAATCGAGAATTTACTTTGGTTGAAAGCTTTCTAAAAATTAGAAATAAAAAAAATTTATTTTGTATAATATTGGTGATCCCATATTTTATAAATTTTTTGAAAATGTAGTAAAATTTTCTTGTCAACTGTACCCAACAAAAATAAATGGAAGCGATTCTTAAGGAATTAATTTTTCATTGATTCTAAAGTATCTTTTAGTTCTGATTTTTCTCTTCTAAGGAAGTTCTTTTTCACAACTTATAAAAATGTGATTTGTAATGAAATTAAACACTTTTCAAATCTATGACGCTACAAAAAGTAAAAAAATGTATTGTAGTAAAAGTTGCAAGCATTTCGAATAGAGATAATTAAGGCCCGATTGCTGAATTTCTCGCTAAAATTTAACGAACAGTAAAACTCAAACTTTGTTTAGGAAACAACAACAAATGTGTCAGATTGTGAAACTGAGGCTAAGGCTCGATTACTGATGTCCTGTAGAAATCTAAATTACAAATTCAAAATTTATTTGGAAGGACAAAAGATTTAATTTTTCACTAAATCATAAGAAGGGATTTATATGCAATGAAAAAGGATCATAAAAGAAAACTTCCACCCTATGACACCTCTATGTAAAAATCATTGGTTCCGATCCAAATTTTCACAACACCGGAATCAAAATCACTGCTTCTTTTTCTCTTCTTTTGCTACTTTTTTTTTGCTAGGTAGTAAAATTTCACAGTTTTTGGGTGTCTAATATTTTCTTTTTCCTAACCACTGTAAGCAATTTTTTAAAATAAATTTATATATAAAAATTATTAAAGTTATGCAATGTAAAAAATAAAAATACATATTTTCACACTTCACACAATTCTCATTTTAAGAAAGTTTTTCTTTTTTATTTATACTTTAACAACAACAATCTAGAACTTAATGTATACAAGACTATGAAGTATGTGTTGCTTTGCCAACAGGCAGCAAAGCCAACAGGCATTGTTGTTTGTTGCATACCAACCAGCAGTAGCAAAAGCAACACCAAAATATAAAGAAGAAAAACTAGAAAATCCTCATATGCACTTGCACACGTTGTAATAACATTTGTTGGGGTTTCTGCAATATGTAATAGCCATGTGTAGGTACTGTGAAAAATATTCTTGGTTGTGATGCAACAAACCATTGTTATGTATTATATGTCGTTACCTAAAATGCAAAATAACGTAAAAAAAATAAAAATTAAATTTTTTGATTTAATATCACCAAGGTAAATTTAAATTTTGTTGATGCAATCATCATCGGACGCGACGGCGGAGAAAAGAGTTTTGCATCCAAAATAACAAATTTACGCAAAAGGAAAATGACTGATTTTTTTTGGAGAAAATAAAAAAAAAGAAAAATTTTCGGCGCGACATCGTCGAGCCACATTCAAATGTCTTATGTCGTGTGTCGCTGCTGAAGACTTGTCCAATAGATTTGGCGCTTAAGTCTTCTTGTCTTAACTTGAAAGATACTTTAAAAAAAAATTTTTTTTTTGAGAAATAGATTTTTTTTTAAGCAAATCTATAACTTTTTTTTTAGTTCTCCTATAAGACTTTAAAAAGTGTTGTTACGCTGCTTTGCATTAAACGTGACGATATGTAGATGTGGTTGGTTGCAAATGAATGTGTGTGTGTGTGTGTGTGTGAGAAAGTACTTTTTTAATAAAACCATAAAATTTATTAAAGAAAACATAAAGGTTTTTCTTGGTTTTATGCCTTTTGCTTTTTTTGTATTTTTAATAAAATTGTTTCTCTTCCTTCTCTTACATTTTGTAGTTTTTGTTTTGGTTGTTATTCCTTCATCTTGAGTTTTTTTTTCGTTTAACTTATTTAATTTGAAAAAAGTTTTTTTTTATTTTTTGATTGTAAATACTTACAACAAAAATTATAAACTTTTCTTATATAAATTTATATACTTTGATAAAAAGTTTGTACAGCAATGGTCATTGGTTGATATCTGTTAACTGAAAATTGTTACCCAAAATGACTTGAACATCATAACAGGTCAATTGAAAAGTCCCCGGCCTACCATACTAAAACAAAATTTTTTTTGGCAAAATACGTTTTTTTTATTCAACATATTTCCCTTCAAGGGTAATAAAGGGTGTCCCAAGAAGAACGCAATTTTTAAATTTTAAATAAAACACAAATATTTAAAAAAAAATCGTGAAACTTTATTATATCGTAAAGTAGACAGAATGAGGTTATGTATGGAACAATATATCGTGCAGATGGCCGCCCATGCACGCGATCTTTTAATGAAATTTTCAATGACCGTTTTGCATGAATGCTGCGGTATTTCATTAATGCAGCGTCCAATTTCCTCTTTTAAGGCTTGAGTCGTCGTCGGCTTATTCGCGTAAACCATCGACTTCAAAAAACCCCAAAGAAAAAAATCTAATGGTGTTAAATCGCACGATCTAGGCGGCCAATTCTGATCTCCAAAACGCGAAATAACACGACCGGGAAATGACTGATGCAGCAATTGAATTGTTTCTCTGGCTGTATGACATGTGGCGCCGTCTTGTTGGCACCACATGCCCTCCACATTCATTTCTTCAATTCTAGGCAAGAAAAAACTGGTTATCATTTCACGATACCGAACACCATTGACTGATTGCGCTTGACATGCCTCATTTTCATAAAAAAAGGTCCAATGATTCCTCCAGCCCAAAAACCACACCACACAGTGACACGTTGAGGATGCATTTGCTTCTCGTGAATCACTCTAGGATTTTTCTCACCCCAAATGCGACAATTCTGCTTATCGACGAAGCCATCAAGATGAAAATGGGCCTCGTCACTGAAGATGATTTTATCGGCAAAATCAGCATTTTCATGTTGTCTCTCCAATACCCAATTAACGAACTCCCTTCGCTGTCCATGGTCAGCTGGCTTCAGTTCCTGAGTCAATTGAACTTTGTATGCATGAAGATGCAAATCTTTCGTCAAAATTCGCTGCAAAGTGGATTTGGAGACACTAATTTGCTGAGTTCGGTGTCGAATTGAGGTGGATGGAGTTTGAGCGACATCATCACGTACAGCTGCGACATTTTCGGTCGATCGACCTGGTCGATGGCGCGTTGTTGTCTTTACATCACTAACAGACCCAGTATCGGCAAATTTATCCATTAATCTCTTTACAGTTGACTCTTTTAGAGCATTATTGTGACCCCAAATTGATCGCAATTTGCGAACTGTAGCCGCAAAACTTTCACTATTTTGGTAAAACAATTTCACAATGAGAATGCGTTGTTCATTCGTGTAGCGCTCCATTTTTACTTACCTCGTACCTTCTACTAGCAAACAATAACAATTGTTCAAATGTCAAACAATGACACTTCGAATGTTGCCAGATTTAAAAATTGCGTTCTTCTTGGGACACCCTTTACATTGATTATAGCGACCCTGCAACTTTTCAATACCATTTTTGTAGTACGATTTGTCCTTTGCTTCAAAATAGGCCTCAGTTTCGGCGATCACCTCTTCATTCGTCGAAAATTTCTTCCCAGCGAGCATTCTTTTAAGATCTGAGAACAGGAAATAGTCGATGGGGGCCAGATCTGGAGAAGACGGTGGATGCAAAAGCAATTCAAAGCCCAATTCATTGATTTTTGCCTTCGTTTTCACTGACTTTTTTGGTAAAAAATGAGCTCGCGCGGCACCCACTTTGCACAATGCTTTCCCATACCCAAATATTCGTGAATGATATGATGTACACGTTCAGTTGATATCTTTAGAGTACCTGCTATTTCATTCAATTTCAATTTACAGTCATTCGAAATCATTTTGGGAATTTTTTTGATGTTTTCGTCCGTAGAAACCTCTTTTGAGCGTTCACCGTCTTCGGTGCTCATTTCACCAAGTCTTAACTTAGCATACCATACTTTTGATTTTCCTGAGGCAGTGTCCGGAAACTCGTCATCAAGCCAAGTTTTTGCTTCAACTGTACTTTTTCTCTTTAAAAAGCAATATTTTAACAACACGCGAAATTCCTTTTTATCCATTTTTTTTCACAATAAGAAAAGTTGCTTCACTCAAAATGCTATAATTAACAAACTAATGATCCGATAGATGTCAGATTAATACACTTGTCTTTTGAAGATTAGGGCTAACTAAAAATTTAAGTCTAGTAGCGCCATCTATGTGTCAGGCCGGGGACTTTTCAATTAACCTGTTACAAAAACTATTTTGCATCCTTATCTCAAGTTGCATAAACAATTTTCCAATTACGGCAAGTCAATTTATAACCCTCATTATATAGTTATTTATATAAAATTGTAAAAGAATTTAAAACAAATTAAATACAATATAAAAGTGTATATTTTTTAATGTACACAGTAAAAAATATCACAAAATTTTAAGTAATTAAAAATATTTGTTTAAAATCAATGTCGATTTCTAACAAATTTGTTGTTAAAATTGTAATTTTTTATATAAAAATTCTTTGAAAACAGAAATTGAAGTTACAAAAATATAACAAAAAGCTTTTTGTATTTACAAAAATATTCTATAAAAGATGTTTAATGTTACAAACAGAATTTTGTAATTTGTTTCTGTGTATAATTTTTAAAGATTTATTATTTTGGAGGATTTTAAATGAACATTAAAATATATGTAGATTGTTTTTAATTGAGTTTTCCTTCTGCTACGTACAATGTGTGCTGTTGCATATTTTAAAATGCCCTCTTAAAAATTTCCAACTAATAGGAACACTTTTAGTATGTATTTTCATATTTGATTCCACATTTTTTTTATGCCATTGTTGTTATTACAAAATATTTTTCTTTAATGGTTAAAATATTATAGTAATATTGTAGTTGTTGTTATTATTCTGATGATGCTTTTATGAAAATTGAAAAAAAGAGTACGTTATTTATATTTTTCATAAACTCACATGGGTGCGTTTATGAATTTATGTATGCACTACAAAACACTATGCTAAAAAAGAATACTGCATATAAATATTTTTTTTTTTAACATTAACGAGTTTTGGTATTAATGAAAATACAATTTCCCATGAAATGAACTTTATGTTACTATTAAACTGTGTTCTAAAATTTTATTTGACTTGATTTCAACTTATTTTTTTTTTCTTTAAATGACTTTTTGTTTAGTCAAATTTAAAATCGATTTGCTAAAATCAACAAAAAAAACTTACTAAATATTATTAATATTAGTACAATTAAATTAGTATAAAAATTAGTAAGCGCTTCTAAATTTTAGTGAATTGCTGTAAACTCAATGAATTGTAAAATATAGCAAAATGATAATTTATAAAAAAATATTATTAAAATGCACAAATGAATTTAATTATTTTTATATATTTTTAATTTTGTCAGGCTTGAGATCATTATTTAATGTTACTAATGGAAAAAATTGTAAGGATGAGCGCTAGAGGGATTGCACATTTTCGACCCGAGCGACCAGGTAATATTCAGCCTTCTTATGAATCACCCAACACACAAATAACTCATGGTTTTGAACAGGCTTTTATATCACACACTCTAAGGAAAATGACTATGCGAAATTACATTTTTCATTTTAGTAAATGATTACCGGTACAAATGAGCTTTTGCATCTATTTATAGAAATACCCTTTGCAACATCTTCGATTTTCGAAGCAAAAATTGACAGGGTTGCCATTTCAAATGTTAATGTTTCCATTTCTCAGAACTAATTGGGAATCAGCACTAGCGCTGATCCTTACAATTTTTTTCCATTTAATAAAAAAATCAGTGTTTACTATTCCTTAGTAACATTAAATTATGATCTCGAGCCTGGTATAACTAAAAATATATAATTAAAACACATAGATCGAATAATATACAAAAATTTACATAATTATTTTTAGATACACTTGTTACATTTTAAAGCTGCTAATTTATTTTAAAATTGTCTTACGAATTCGAATATACAAATTTATATTTTTTTTATCGAGCAACATTTTTTTATTTTATTTATTGTTTTTTAAAAAATATTTTATACAAAATTAAAAAAAAAATTAAAGGGTTTAAAAGTAGTAAAAACATAAACGAATTTATCATTTTGTTTTAAATTGCTACTTTTTTTTAAAGAAATATTTTTTGGATTTTAAGGTCAAATTTAAATTGTTTTAAGGGCTGATTTTAGAATTAAAAAAGTTTTTAGTGCTATTTTAAGTGCATGTCCTATTTTTGGTCATGAGTCGGTTGTAAGAAGTATCTTTACTTCCGATCCCTGTTTTCAACATAAGTTTTAATTTTTTTAAAATTAGTAATTTTTTTTGCTAATTTTAGCAAATCGGTTTTCAAAAATTTGTAAATATTCTGAAAATGTTCTGTAATTCGTAAAATGTAAATAGCAAAAAAATTTGCTAAATAATATTTTTTTTACTAAAAATCCAAAACAAAAATATTACAGTGGGATTGAAAACCGTTTACAAACTTTTCTACTAACTTTTTTTTCTGAGTATAAAAGCATTTAAGAAGAAAATTATAAAATTTTAACTTTTCATTTTAAAAATTGATGAATAATTTAGCTTAGAATCATTTTTGGTTAATAAATTTATATTTATTTAATTTGGCTGGCATCCTCAGGAATGAGTAATAATCTCTAAATAACTTTACTGACTTGACTTTTTTTTTAGCAAAACAAATATTTATTTTATATTTCTTTCCAATAAAAACTCTTACTGATTGACTAACTGACTGAAAAAAGGGGAAGCCTCCCCTTGGTGGCCTGCCCAAACGCCTTTCGCTAGAAAACAGAAATTTTAAATATCTTTATAAAGGGTAATAATTTTTGTCAGGAACGTGGTAAGAAATGGATAGAAAGGGGGAAAGTTTCTCCCTTAATGGCCTGCCCAAAGTGCTTGAGATAGGAGGTCAAAATTTGTAACAAAGATTCCCCTCCCGCTGTCGACATCCGGTAACACGGAATTATTGGAAATTCCTACGGGAAGGGGAAAAAAGGGGAAAATCTACGTTAAAAAAAAGTGTTCCATAGAATATGAGGTAATTTATTTAAGTTTTTACCAGGCACGTGATAAGCAAAGGGTTTAAAAGGCGGGTTAAGTCTCGCCCTTAATGGCCTGTCCAATTCGATTGAGCTAAGAAATTAAATAAATGGTACGTAGATTTCTCCTCCGGGGCAACAATCACTAAGACGAGATTAATGGAAATTCTTAAGGGCGAAGCAATAGAGGAGAAATTTCCCCCTTTGCAGTCTGCCCAAACGCCTTGGGCAAGAAACCTGATATACTCGCATACGAATGTGTTCACTGGAGTATGGGATAATTTACATATAACTGACTTTGTGGAATTTTACAGTGGAACATGGCAAAATAGGGATTTAAAGGCTTAAATGCTACTCCTTAATGGCCTGATCAAACTGTATTGGCTAGAAAGCTAAAATTTAAAATATGTGTTTCATGTTCTCCTTAATGTATGGCCCAAACCACTTTGGCTAGAAATCGTAGATAAAATGAAAAATCTCCCTTTAACGTTTAAAACTGCTTTTGTTAGAAATATGGTGATAAAAATAAAATTCTTCTTGCAATTTTCACTAAGAGCGTGGAAAAATAGTGCTTCAAATAGGGAAAAGTGCCGTCTTTAACGGCCTGTTCAAACCACCTTGCCTAGAAACCTGAAATTTGAACAACAAGTGAAATTGAAACACCAAAATTGGGAAACGAAATGGAATGGTACTGGGAACCAATGGTTACCTTCACTTAAAATAGTTTTTAACTTAAAATAACATAAAATACCATTTAAAATAAATGATATTTCATTTAAAAACCGGTCTACTTGCGTTTCATTTAAATCAAATGGTTTTTGTTATTTATTTTTAAATGTTGTTTAAGCAACTGACACATCAATAAAAACAAATTAGCAAATCAGTTAAAAATAAATGTTAAAGTTTTACCTACCAATTCCACCAAAAATAACTAAGTATTCATTTATTTTAACTGTTTCCGTTTTTTATTTTTGTTTGTTTTTTAATCTACAAAATGTATACTCACACAGTCTGTATACAAATTTTGTGTACATGACTATATATGTGTGTGTTTATGAAGTTCTTGTAATTTGTAATTTGTAAACAGATATCAAACAAAATTTAAATTTGTTATAACTGTAACGGATACAAGAAAAAAACACAAATTTCTGTTTTGTGGTTAAATTTTTATTAAATTAAAAAATATAAAAAATAAATAAATGAAATTGAAAAAATCCGTAAATGACAGTAAATCATTTTAAACAAATGTATAAAAAATATATATTTTTTTTTAGTTTTAACTGAACTGAAAACTATTTTATTTTTGGTAAACTACAAACAGTAAATTTCTAGGTATTAAATTGACATTTTTCTATTAAATTTGTCATATTTTTGTGATAAATTTTTAATGTTTTCAGTTAAGTATTATAAATTCTGTATTCTTTTTCAACATTTTAAATAAGAACGTGTTTTTCTTTCGGCTTTTGAACGGTTTTGTAGAGTATGTTTTATTTGTTCGTTGGTATTTTTGTATGAAAATATGTATTATGTCTAATGGGGAAATATCTTTATATTAAGGTGCCACTTGAAAATTATTATTACTATTCGAGGGTGCAGGGGTGTTAATTTTTATCTAGATTAATGGATATCCTTTGGAGAAGTTTGGTAATGAGCAAAATCGGTCCAGCGGTTAAAAAGTTATACGTGAAATGTAAATCTAAAGTCTAAATCTTCTATACAAATTGGTGTATTTTAGTACAATTTCATAGTAGTGACTGGCAAGTAAAATATTTTCTTTTGTTTTTTCACCAGTCACTTAGAATTCAATAATTTGTTATCTTCACCTCAAAAAATTTTTTTATGAAAAAAATGAAAAAATTTTTTTTCACGAAAAAATTTTTTTTGACCACAAAATTTTTTTTTACCTTAAAAATTTTTTTTCCTCAAAAAAATGTTTTTCCACAAAAAATTTTGTTTTCACTTTAAAAAAGTTTTTTACCTCAAATTTTAATTCTAAATTTTTTTTTTGAAATTTATTGTATCAAAAACAGTAGAGAGCACTTTTTTAGGATATTGGTGGAGGGTATACAAAGAATTTAAGCTTTTTTTTACTTGTTTTTAGTTGCGTTTTTTTTAAATAAAATATTGTAAACACCTGTAGAGCATGTGGCTGCTTAATGTATATTTTAAAAATGTATATTTTAGAGTTATTTTTATGTTGTTTAAAATTATTAAAAAGTAATGGCATAGTGAAATATTTTCAAAATGCTTTTTCAGAACTATGTATAACTTATTTTTAATACAAACAATATGCTGCAGTTAATATCCGTTTAATATGCTTTTGAAAATATATTTTAAAATGTATTAATAAATAAATAAACTTTTATAATAGTAGTTGTGTGCACCGAGAAAACAGTATTTAAACTTGATTGGAAATACCAATTATTGGTGATCCTGCCAGGAGCGACCTATATTTGTATCAACATATTTCCAGCGAAATTTTCCAATCTGAAATTAATTTTATAATATAAGTCCCAAGAAGAACGCAATTTTTAAATTTTAAATAAAACACAGATATTTTAAAAAAATCGTGAAACTTTATTATATCGTAAAGTAGACAGAATGAGGTTATGTATGGAACAATATATCGTGCAGATGGCCGCCGCGGCTTTGCTGGCATGCACGCGATCTTTTAATGAAATTTTCAAAGACCGTTTTGCATGAATGCTGCGGTATTTCATTAATGCAGCGTCCAATTTCCTCTTTTAAGGCTTGAGTCGTCGTCGGCTTATTCGCGTAAACCATCGACTTCAAAAAACCCCAAAGAAAAAAATCTAATGGTGTTAAATCGCACGATCTAGGCGGCCAATTCTGATCTCCAAAACGCGAAATAACACGACCGGGAAATGACTGATGCAGCAATTGAATTGTTTCTCTGGCTGTATGACATGTGGCGCCGTCTTGTTGGAACCACATGCCCTTCACATTCATTTCTTCAATTCTAGGCAAGAAAAAACTGGTTCACGATACCGAACACCATTGACTGTTTGCGCTTGACCTGCCTCATTTTCATAAAAAAAGGTCCAATGATTCCTCCAGCCCAAAAACCACACCACACAGTCACACGTTGAGGATGCATTTGCTTCTCGTGAATCACTCGAGGATTTTCCTCACCCCAAATGCGACAATTCTGCCTATTGACGAAGCCATCAAGATGAAAATGGGCCTCGTCACTGAAGATGATTTTATCGGCAAAATCAGCATTTTCATGTTGTGTCTCCAATACCCAATTAACGAACTTCCTTCGCTGTCCATGGTCAGCTGGCTTCAGTTCCTGAGTCAATTGAACTTTGTATGCATGAAGATGCAAATCTTTCGTCAAAATTCGCTGCAAAGTGGATTTGGAGACACCAATTTGCTGAGCTCGGTGTCGAATTGAGGTGGATGGAGTTTGAGCGACATCATCACGTACAGCTGCGACATTTTCGGTCGATCGACCTGGTCGATGGCGCGTTGTTGTCTTTACATCACTAACAGACCCAGTTTCGGCAAATTTATCCATTGACTCTTTTGGAGCATTATTGTGACCCCAAATTGATCGCAATTTGCGAACTGTAGCCGCAAAACTTTCACCATTTTGGTAAAACAATTTAACAATGAGAATGCGTTGTTCATTCGTGTAGCGCTCCATTTTTACTAACCTCGTACCTTCTACTAGCAAACAATAACAATTGTTCAAATGTCAAACAATGACACTTCGAATGTTGCCAGATTTAAAAATTGCGTTCTTCTTGGGACACCCTTTATAAACATTCAGATTATTGTTATTAGTGGACAACCAGGCGTTTGACAATGATCACCAAAAATTTTCCATTTATTCAAATTAACAAGATATGTATTTTTTTAATATAAACAACCAAACCAAATCTCTCAAATTCTACAACAAGAAGTTTCCAGTTTTAATTAACATAATATTGATTCTTTTTACAACAAACATAACAGACACCATGAATTATATCAATCCTACATCGAACACACAAAATTATATTTTTAAAATTTGCTGCAAAATTACAAGGACTGGACTCATGAAAAATTTTAAATTCCAAAAGAAGATGGTTTTTACAAAAAAATCTTTCCTAACAATACATTTTAATCAATAATTCCAGTACAAAACATACAACGCCAAAACTACCATCAACAAAAGATACCAGACATTTCCGTTCACTGATAGTTCCAAGAATCAATTCCGCAATCAAACGTTTCTCTAATGGATTAACCCAACATCGTTCTGAAGTAAAAATTTCTAAGTAGTCAGTACAGATTTTCAGCAATTTGTTTTTTACAATATTACATTACAACAAGAACGTTTTACCTCAAGTCAGTAAATTTGCATCATTATCACAGTTTTCAACTATTGAGTCCAGAATTTTGAAACCGATATCTTACCTGATGCATAACTTCAAGATTTTAGAGATCATTATAAAAGTTATTGCCTACATCTTGACTTATACTCTTGTTTAGCTTATTAACTTAATAAATTTGGGAGTTGTTCTACTTTATTTCCCCGTCAAATTGTTTAGTTCTAATTTTAATTTTTTTTTAGTAAGGAAAGTTATGTAGGGATTCATTCCCTACATTCCCAAATAATTTAAAACGTATGTACCTTGAATTTTATGTTTTTCATTATTGAAGTTTTTCTTTGTCGTTTAAAATTTGATTCATTTAACTTTTGTATTTCAAATAAACAAGAATAAGTATTACACCCTGCTACAAAAAAATAAAAAAAAATTGCAAGAACTTGTGAAATGACCTAGTGTAGGTTGTAGGTTTAGCTGAGTGTATTATATAACCGGTACTATAACTTTGTCATTTTTTAACCGAAGGACACTGACTTTGAGATTATTGTTGTTTTAAAAGAAGATTCGAAAAAAACCGTCGTAGAAAATGAAAAAGTTAAAAAAAAATTGAAACAATCTCCACACATTTATATACATAGTATACGGGAAGTATATATATTTGGAAAGAGAGCATTCTAATTAATGCCGTTGACCGTTTTGAAATCGGTTAAAATATGACTGAGGTAGAAAAGTTTAAGTGCGCCAGTCCAAAAAAAAAAATACTCTTTTTCCCATATCTAGAAATTTTAAGGGTATATGTATTGCAACTTACAAAACCGGTTATATAATACACTCAGCTAGACCTATAACCCATACTAAGTCATTTGGCAAGTTCTTTTTCAGTGTAGCACCGTGTTATTAAAAAATATAAAATTAAATTTTAATGGGATCTTTCGGGATTTTATACCAATAATTGGATAATAGGATTATTTTGTTATAGTTTCTTTTGCCACTTATTGATTCGCAATACAATATTTTTTCTTTATTAATATATTATAGAGAATTTCAAATAAAATAGCATCCTTATAAACAAATTTTAATGGCTTTGTTGGAATTGCAACCGATCTTTTCTCTGGAGAAACTATATAGTGTTGATATTTTGGAACATCTATTTAATTTCTGTCGTATGCCTCTGAAACAGAATAGCTTTACTTTTATTTTTGAAGCTTTCTCCCAAAATTAGCGAGAATTTTTAACGATCGCAAATTTACAAGTTATAATTTTGCAAAAATTTGTGGTCAAAATTACAAAAATTGTGTTTGGAATGTTAACGGGAGATTATAATTAAAAGAGAATTTTTAGAAAATGTTACACAAAGTGTTTTATCTTTAATATGTTAATTTCTCCACGTAGAGTACCAGGTGCCGATGCATCCACAAAAAGTTATTGTTAAGTGTGTACTTAAGAATAAGGTGCGTTTCATAACTATAGCTCAGTGCTTTATGTTTAAAAAATTGGGCAAGAATTCCTATTGTATTTGCTGAAGCTTTAATTTTTTTATGCAAAAATAATAACTTGTTTGTGCTCTTTAAGTATTTAAGTCTCATTATAAAATTGATTTATATTTAAAGTATGCACCTATTATAGCGTTTCATAACAATAGCACATCCACTGTTCATTGTGCAAAGTGTTAGAAATATTGTGCTATTAAAACAAAAATATAGTGTTATTAAAAAAAATATTGTATTTAAAAAAAATTAATTAATTTAAATAAATCATGCCACGAGCAGCTCCTCTCAATGATAAAGAAAATAATAAGATCTTAGCTCTACAAGCTGAAAGAGTTTTAAAGGCACATATCGCTAAAAAAAATATAAAAAGAAGCCGAAAGGTTATTTATAATTTTCTATAAAATAAGTAAGGGTATTGCAAAAACCGATCTGGATGCTCAAATAAGAAATTAACCGAAAGACAGCAATGAAAAATAAAAAATAATGCAAGCAACTCTATGGCTGAAATTGTTGGAAGTAATGTGTCCAAATCTACCATGTGTAGGATTTTAAGGGATGCCCCAAATATAGTGCGTCGTAAACTTAAAAAAACCACAATATTTGCTTCAACGGCACAAAGAGGCTCGCTTAGAAATTTGCAAAAAAAATATAAAGACAAACTAGAAACCGGTAAGATTTAATTCCGTGGATTATTGATTAGATAATATTCCTTTATTGTTATTTAGGCTATTTTTTCACAAAAAAATTAAATTTGGATTTCCCAAATGGATTTAATGATGATTTGCTCGATTTAAGCAAGGAGCCGTTGATTTTTTCCAACCGTAACTTTGGAAGGACAGTCTTATGACTTAAGGGGCTTTTCACGCAGATGGATTGCTAGAACTACAGGTTCGGTCAGGTCGAATGAAGAGCAGAGCATTGCTGTCTTGGAGTGTAGTCTATTGCCCTTTTTGCAGCAACATCCAGAAAAATCATTTATTTTTCAACAAGCAGGGATACCGCAGAGTGGAAACGGTCAAAAAATATTAATTTGATAGAGTGGTCAGCGTGCACGCTAGCCATGAATCATATAGAACACATTTGGGGCATTCTTGCGAGGCGTTTTTAAGCCAACAATAAGCACTACAGCAGCGTGGAAGAGCTCAAAAGTTCAATACTTAGAGAATGGGAGTGTTTGGAGCCATCTATTTTGAAGGATTTGATAAAATAAATGGATGCATAGTTTACTGTTTGTAGTTTAATAAAAAGTTTTTAGTATCAGTTAATAATAAAGGAACATACATACATTTATATTTCAAGGACATATTTATTTAACCATTTGTTCAAAATAATTTTGTGACATATACCGATTTTTTCAGTTTCTTTTCTATTTTAATTTGTTTAAAATTTAATAAAAATTTGCCCACAAAACAAAAATTTGTTACAGTTATTACACATTTTGGTTGCTGTCTGTTTAAAAAGAAAAAAAAAATATTCAAAAAGTTCCAACTTGTTTTTTTATTAAAATTGTTTGTTTACATACAAAATTATTTCAATTCAAATTACATATACACATACACACACATAACGCCATTCACACAACATGTGTTTATAGTGTGTGTGAGTATACATTTTACAGATTAAAAAAAACAAACAAAAAAACAAAAAACCGAAACAATTCCAAATAAATGAACAATCAGTTATTTTTAAAATTTTAACATTTATTATAAACTGAATAATCATTTGTTTTTTACTGATGTTCCAGTTGCTTAAACAATATTTTTAAATATATAACAAATACTATTTGATTTAAATAAAAGTAAGTAGACCGGTTTTAAATGAAATATCATTTATTTAAAATAGTATTTTCTTACAAAATATTTTAAGTGTATAACTATAATAATATATATTTATTTTTTTATTTATTTATTGATTTAGAATTCTATACACCATATGTTATAACATTACAATTATATTATTATTAATAATATTACTACACAGAGAACACATATTCATTATGAGAACCAAATTTTTTTGCCAACCGAATGGTTTGGTTGAAGCCACCGGTATATTTGTTTCTAGCACCACAAAATCGGTGACTACAACAGAATTGCGGTTAAAACATTGTATTCAAATTGGTCAGAAATACATTTGATTATGTCAACCGACTAATTCAGTTGCTGCAACCATATCATTCAGTTGCCAAGAAATTCGGTTATCATGATGAATCTGTTTTCTGTGTGTATAACCAAGGACCCTTGAAACCGGGATGAACAAACTACAAAATTTTTAGCCACCCATGATGCCATGATGCCAAATGATGCGACTACAAAAATTCTTAGCCGATTTTCAGAAAAACTTAGCCTCTAGCAAGGGTTGTAGAGCAAGTTCAGTGATTGTGATGTGAATACGTACATGTTTGAATTGTTACAACCCTTGCTAGCGGCTAAGTTTTTCTGAAAATCGGCTAAGAATGTTGTGGTCTGGGCTAAGAATTTTTGTAGTCGCATCATTTGGCATCATGGCATCATGGCTTCGTGGCATCATGGCATCATAGGTGGCTAAATATTTGGTAGTTTGTTCATCCTGGTTTCAAGGTCCTTGGTATAACATTACCATTAACTTTACTTAACCATTTTGTATTAATTAAAAACTACTTTAATGATGGTTAAAAAAAAAATAAAAAAATGTAATCAAAATATTTTTGTTTTTTGTTACTAATATTGCTTATTAATGCTTATTAATTGTTGTCTCTTTCCAGAAATAGCTAATGAAATCTTTAAAAAATATTTTTCGAAATTTCCCTTTGATGTTACAAGTAATATTAATTATGAAAATCGCTTCAAAGCTTTATTACTTATTTTGTCATAAGCAACCACTATGTAGGATATTTCAAAAGAATAAAGGAAAATGGTGACGTATGAGTGATACAAATAAATAAACTAATATCACTCATACGTACTGATTAAATTCAATCCTCTATAAAAATGTGTTTGCGTGTTTGAGTAACATGACAAATTCAATACACTTTTTCTAATTTAACGGCTTCATATTCAACATAACTATCATATGATTTCTTAACATTATATTTAATAGTCATACACAGCTGCCCTTAACATTTTCTATGTTTTCATGACAAATACAAAAATAATAATGGTAAGTTTTAACATTTGACCTGTAGAATATTATTCTGTTACATAAATGTTAATATCAATTTACGATATTTATTACTGTTATACTTTTAAGTAACATATAACGATAAAATAACATTTTTGAGCAAATAGTTAAATGCATAGAATAAAGCGAGTGCGCTTGTCCTGAATTTTCAAAATCTGCATCATGTATTTTGCAGACAAACAAAATTGCTAAGAAGAATAAATTCTTATGCAGGTGATTTTAACATTAAGATTTACACCTTTCGAGATATAAATACGAGGGCGGATCAATAAGTCCGTGACTTTCCGAACTTCACTCGTAGTTATATGAAATCCAACACTGCTCTCATCAAGTACCACCTGCTAATAGACTACTGTCAAATTTTGAGCAAGTTCCGTCATTTACTTTGTTTGATCAATAATTTCATCGTTGGAGCTAAATCTCTTCCCGCCGAGTTATTTCTTTAGGTTTGGTAATAGAAAATAGTCACTGGGGGGCTAAATTTGGAGAATAAGGTGAATGAGGGGGCAATTCGTAGTCTACTTTATGGTGTTTTGCCATGGAAACTAAGCTGTCACACGATTCCGTTGGTGATTGATTGACAGTAGCCTATTAACTACGAGGGAAGTTCTAAAAGTCACGAACTTATTGATCCACCCTCGTATTTTAGCACTTTTAAATTTTAAAATATACACACATATCATATTAACCTGTTTCCTACCGAACTTAAACAACCGCAAAATATTAATTTTTTCCGGAATCACACCCAGAAAACAGTTTCAGTTGTGGCTACCAAAGAAAGCAGTCCAACGGTGTCAAATCACAAGATCTTGGCGGCCAATTGACATCGCCACCACGTGAGATAACACGGCCATTGAATTTGTCGAGCAAAACAGCCATTGTTTCGTTAGTTGTGTGGCAAGTGGCACCGTCCTGTTGATACCACATATCGTCCAGGGTCATATCCTCAATTCCTGGCCACAATAAGTTCGTTATCATCTCGCGATAGCGAACACCATTTACGGTAAATGCTTGACCGACCTCATGACACACTATCGCGATCAACAGCAATGTTTTCCGCAGAACGAACTGGGCGAGCATGCACAGGTGTTTCCACAGACTCGGTTTGCTGAAATTTGCACACAATTCTCCCGATCGTGGACACATTTGGTCGATTATGCTGACCAAAAAAATCACGAAGGGCACCAAATGAATTTTGAGTTGAACATTCATTTTCATAATAAGCCTGAATAACTTTAACGCATTGCTCAATTATATATCTTTCCATGGTTCAAATTGAATTAGTCTGAAATTGAAAAATGTCGAATGAAATGCAGAAAAAAACGACGTTTAGGTGTGGTTTACATTCACAATCGGCCCTTAAAATTTAAACACCCTTTACTTTGTAAGCTAAAATTACAGAAAATACCATTTAATAGAAATAATATTTCATTTGAAAACCGTTTTACTTACTTTTCATTTAAATCAAATGGAGTTTGTCATTTATTTTAAAATGTTGTTTAAAAAACTGATTCATCAGTAAAAAAATGCATTATTCAGCTTAAAATAAATGTAACCAATTTCCGTAAAAATAAATGAATATTTATTTATTTAAAATTGTTTCGATTTTTTGTATTTTTTTAGTCTGCAAAATGTATACCCACACACTCTCTAACACATGTTGTGTTAATGGCCTTAAGTGTGTGTGTTTATGAAGTTCTTGTAATTCGAATTGAAATAATTTTGTATATAAACTAACAATTTAAATAAAAAACAAAATTGTAATTTTTTTAATATAATTTTTTACACAGACACACAAAAATCTTACAAAATTCTCTTTGTAATATTAAACAACGTCCATGGAATATTTTTATAAATATAAGTATTATTTTTTAAGGCACTTACAATGGAATTGGTAAATACAAAAACTTTTTGTTATTTGTTTTTGTAAATTCAATTTTTATTTTCAAATAATTTTTATATGAAAAATCACAATTTACAAATATTTCAAGCAAAAAAATTGTTAGAAATCGAGATCAAATTTTAGCAAGTATTTTTAATTACTTAAAATTTTGTGATACTTTTTGCTGTGTGGACATTAAGCAACATTTAAAAAATGGCACATGACAGTTAATTATTTTGAACAAATGCATAAGAAAGTTGTAATAAATATTTCTTTAATAAATAAATGTAAGTTCCCTTATTTTGAAGTGGAGCGGTGTAACAGCACTGGTTTTTACAATTATCACTAGTCCAAATGTCTGTTATGGGCACCAGATGTTTGGGAACCACTGGCCATGACCCACCCCATTGATACCAATAGTACCACCATGGTTATATTTTAGCCAAATAATCTAAATATAACCCCTAACAAATATTTACTTTGTTGCTCTTAAAAGTTATCCATTTATCCCCTTCGTACCATCACAACTCAAAAAAATATAAATTTAGGCCATCATCATATTTTCAAAAAAAAATTAAAACTTCATTTATTGGACATTATGAAATTCTAACAATAACAGAACATAAACACAATTTTTGAAAATCAGAAAAAAAAATTTTACAAGAGGAAACCATGAAAATTTTAATTCAAAATACAAAAGTTAAAATAATATAGAATATGTATTGATTTTATAAATGTCAAAATAATCTTGAATTTTTTTTTCTGATTTTAATTAAAATTAGAAAAATTGTTAATGATCATTAAGAAAATAAAAGAAAACAAAGTTAATTTGATTTAAAATAAAAATTTACATGAATATTGTAGGTAATTTTCCCTGTTACATGACAAATATTATATTTCATTTATATCTTACCAAAAGAAATCTCCAACGATGTTATGGCCATAAAATCGGGAACATTAAGCTTGCACCTTTTTGCAAATTGATTATACTCAAAATAATAGGTTAGTATTAGGGGAAAATTATATTTTAAAACTCGAATTAACTTGGATTATATAAATAAAAAAAATTTTTAAATAATTGTTAATGCTTAAAATGAACTATTTTGATAGCACTAAATCCGTATCCAGCGAAATCCCACGACACACATAGATTTATACTTTTCCGCAGCTTTAGGATGTAATATCATATGTTAATTGTTGCATTATTCCAAAATATTATAAGTTTGATTTGTCGGCAATTTGTGAAAAATACAGGAGTTAAAGTTTATTTCATAAAGACAAAAATTATTGAAAAAAATTTATGTATAATTAAATTTTTCTTTTCAGGCACAATTTATAAATTTTATATAACAGTTTTCTCTTTTCTATTAGTGTTTTTTTTTCCAATCTTCTTAAGTTTTAAATTGCACACACTCAGACTTCTAAATTTCTAATGAATTGATTTTTTTCTATAATTTTTTATTTTTTTGACAAGCTAAACAAATTTTATTCAATGAAATATTGATTAGAAAAATAAAATATTTTAAAACTATACAAAGTAGATATTTACAAAGTAAAAATTACAGCCGTAACAGCGGAAAACCTTTTTTTATTAAACTGCAAACAATATTGTAAACTACATAATATTCTGAGTGTTGAAATACCTTTATCCATTCCATTACTTGTCTTAATTAAAATGATTGATTAGAAAAATTGTTTCTAAAATTATTGCAGGTCCTAGAGCGCCGCGGTAGGCTATTCGGTAGTACGCTAGCTTATCAGTGCTGGGATTGTGGGTTTGATTGCCGCCAGAGGCTTTGGCCTGTTTTCGCTACAACGAGCCGATAGCCTTAGATGCTAGTGCTCGGTTGGGGTATTAGGATATAATTTGTAATTATAAAATTAATTTAAAAAAAATATTTTGCCGAATATAAATTTCCAAAATATTGCTTACCCTTATGTTAATGTATTACTTTACATTTGAAATGATTTTTTTTAATAATTTTCTCTCTTTCTTTTTATTTAATTTAATATTATAATTCCTTTTGTTTGTTATATTTTTTGTACATTTGTATGGACAAAAATATCAGTAACGATATTTATATTTTTGGTTTAGAAATCAAAAAAGAAATAAATTAATTTTGATGAAAATAAAAAATACATTTTGAAAAGTAAATTATTTTAAACACAAGTCTTTGTTTTTTTATTGAGGAAAAGGCAAAATAAAACTTTCTGAATATCGGTTACCTGCCTGTACGTATACGTATTATTACATTAATTATACGTTTAGGTGTCCTTCTTATATAGAACAAAAATATTATAATTAACTGAATACATGCGAAGTATTTTATTTTTTTTTTTGCTAAAGTGTAAATACTCTTTAACTGATTTTATAAGCTTTTTTATTTTGTATAAATTTAAAAATTTTATTTCATTTACTTTTGTGGTGTGCTTTGCACTACGTTGAGCATTAATCATACATTGTAAGTGTATATGCACATGTTTGTTAGTATGTGAGATTTTTGCATAAAAAAGAATAAATTAATTAAAATCTGCATAGTATACTTTTAACAGTCTGTTCTTTGTCTGCTTTTATCTCATTTTTAAAATATTTTTTTATACACATTTTTTGTTTGTGTTTGTAATACATTTAAATAATCTTATTTTAAAATTAATTGTTAATTTAATTAATTTGTTAAAAGTTTACAATTGTATGTAGTATGGTGTATTCCTTATTAATTGCTGCTGATCAGAAGATATTAAGAATGAGTTTGATATGAAATCAATAAAAAACTAGTAAGGAAATCCTAATTCAATTCCATCTTTGAAATATCCTACACCGTAAGATGATTTGGTTCATATTCCGGCAACAAGTCAATATTTCTTGAGGAAAACTGTGGCCTAAAGAATGAACAAAATAAAGTTGGGATTTGAAGCTGAACAGATTAATCATTTTACTAATGCTGACTTTGCATACACCCAGAGAAAAGATTGGCTGCAATTCGATCAAAACCATTAACACTTAATTGTCAGGATTAAATTTTATTTGTAAAATCCATTAATGAAGCAAAAATGTTGTATTTGGAATTAAAAAAAGGGAAAAATCCAAAAATCAATCCTATTATTGCATTATTGGTATTTCCAATCATCTTTAAAAATAAAATTCTTTTAATATTTGTGTGCGGTGGAAGCAACAATTTATTTAGTGAATATATTATTAATTTGTTACAATCTATCAAATTTATTAAAAAATTGTCGATATTCAAAAGTGGTAACTACAAGCACGATTCTTCTGATCAAATATATTATTTAACTAGGGTTTTAGTAGAAGCAACCGAATTGTGGATTGTATTTATAATAGACGTCACTTATGATTGGTATTGATAAACAAATTTTATACTAACATTTCTCTTCCTAATAAATTGTTTAAATTCAAAATAAGACATACAAATTGATAAGTGTTTGAGGTATAGTAGGTAGAGAGGTAGCTCAATACTTAGAATTTCCGAGTTCAAATCCCGGAAAAGGCAAACATTTAAAAAATTATTATTTTTTTTTTTTTAAATTAAAATAAAACATAAAAATGTTTAAATGGCAAATATATCAAAGAAAATTTAAATTAGTTGTGTTGCAGTAAGCAATAGTGTGAACTATGAATCTGATTGCCCAGGTTCGAAAGCGGAAAAATTTTAAAATAATTTTTTTTTTAAACAAAATTTTGTGGAACTTAATAATATTTCTGTAAAATATAAATATTAAATTGTACAACGGAATGTTGGCTGTCACAACTAAAAATATAATTTAATATGAAGGTAGTTGTCGTAACCGCTAGAATTCGATTGGCAACAAATTCGGTTTGAGTTTATAGTAAATATTGATCCGAACTGATTTGGTAATTTTTAATAGGACGTCAATTCAACGATATTTAAATTTCTTGTGGGTTTTTATGTTGAATAATATCGATAAAAAAGTAAAACAAACAAAATATTATAAAAAATTTGAACACCCTTTAATTTATTTTCAAATACCACTTTGATTATGTGGCAACTATTCTATTCACGCATTTCCAATCGTTAGAAAATTGTCTTGCATACTACAAAATTTTAATTTAGTTGGACTCGACTCTAGAAAAATAAATAGATTAATGTGTTTTAGAACGAAGACATTTTGTCTCTTTTTGTGCTACACATTTTTCAACTTTGATCACATAAATTCCTCTGCTCTTGCAGGGGAATCCCCCAAAGCTTACATGCCAATTTGAATGAAACTTTAATATGTGACAGATAATCCCAAGTATAACTTGGTTCTAATTTTGGAAAGCGGTCCATATTCTTGGAAGGGTCCTGATCTTTTTTTATGAGCAAGGGGAAAAATATAGAGATAAGCCTGAGAAAATTGCTGCAACAGTTAATTTAAACATATACCTGGAAGGAGGTTTATATGGGGTCCAAATATAGTCCGACATACCACCCAATTTTTAACCAAATATCTAATATTTTGTGTATTAAAAAACCATTCAAACCAAATTCAGAAGGTACTATTCTATAAGAAAAACACACAGAGAACAGATTCGTTGTGACAACTGAATTTTTTTTGGTATTCTGTAGAAACCAAATTATTTAATAATTTCAAATTAAATAAAACACGGTTTCCATTTATTTACTTTTTTTTTTTAATTTAAGATATATTTCAAATATAATAAATAACATAAATCAATATAAAAAAATCTCAGACTTTGAGGTCAAAGGACTTTGTCCTATAAAAAATAATGAAAAATCGTCAGTTCCTAACAATTTTTTTCTATAAGACCTCTCAGATTCTGAATACTATTATCAATATAATAATCATTAGATTTTCATTTTAAGGACTTTTTCTTCAGAAATAACTCCTGAAGAAAAATTTTGAGTTTTTAAGAATTTTTTCATAGGGGAAATACCCTTGAGAATTACTTACAAGAATTTCCTCAGATTCTGACGACTCTTTTTCTGATAAAAAAAAATCCTCTAAATTTAACGATTTTTGTTAGAATCCCAGTTTTTTCTTGTATCAACAAAATCCTTAAAATTTTCTATAGGAAAAGACCTTTGATTTCGAGGATTTTTATATAGTATATATTCTTTGGAATCTAAGAGTTTTTCGATTGGAAAAAGTCCACAGAATCTTAAGGTGTTGCGACAAGAAAAAGCCTACATAATGATATACCATAGGAAAAATCCTCAAAATTTTAAGATTTTTGATTCGATAGAAAAAAATAGTCTTAGTCCCTTAAGACTATTTTTTTTTGGAAAAAGTCCTCAAAATCTGAGAAGTTTTCTATAAGAAGAAGTGTTCAGAATCTGAAGATTTTTATTTAGAAAAAAGTTCTCAGAATCTAAGGATTTTCCTATACTAGAAAGGTTTTTTTTATAGAAAGTGGTCTCAAGAACCTGAGAGATTTTTTTAGAAAAAAATTCCCATAATCTGAGAGTTTTCCTATCAGAAAACCTCATCAGAATCATAGGGGTTTCTTTTGAAAAAGTCCTACCAATTTCGCAGTTTTCCTATTTAATGGCATTTCTTAAGAGAAAGTTCTCAGTATCTGAGGGCTCTTATTAAGACTCTAAACACACTAGGATTCTTTACGAAAATTTCTTTACAATCTGAAGAGTTTTATTAGCAAACCCCACGGTTTCTCTTTTAGAAATAGCTCCAAATTGCGTGATTGTTTTCTAGAAGAAAAAGTTTTCAGAAATAAGGGGTAGGGAATGACACGTTTACACACGAAACCCAAAAATTAGGAGGTTTGCAAAATTTAAAGAGGTGCGTTAATGAAAATTATCTCATATTTTTTTTTGTGGAAAATATCGTCATAAATTTACATTTTCTATGTGAAAATTATATTTTTAATATAACTTTACGGGTTTTCCTTTTGAAAATAGAAATCTCCTACTGGCATATAAAATCATCCGGAAATTTCTACCCAAACTTGAACTTTTGGAAACCAAGGTTATCATTTGGCTTTAAGTATAACAGTTGTTAAATTTTCTTGAAGAAAAAGACACAAAAGTAGCTTAAATTTAGCTTAATTCAGAAAGGTCTCATGCTATGATTCTAACCAAATAAAATAGGGGTCATCCCTAGGCCAATAGAAGCTTATTTACCAAATTTCATACAAATATCTTATTTAACTACAAGGTTTCATAGACACAACCGCAAAGAAAAAACATTGTTGGGCAAACAATTTAAATATTAAGGATTTTTTCAAGAAAACTTATTTCTTTCTATGTTTAAGTTCAAAATTAATTTTTTAAAATTCTAAGAACTTTTTTAATAAAAAACATAGATTTTATTAACTTTTTTAATACAAAAATTCTTAAATTCTAAGGACATTTTTAAGATTTTTTTTAAATAGTCCTTAGAGTCTCAGAATTTTTCATTTAGAAAAAGTCTCTAGAATATAAGAATTTTTTTTAATCTGAGTTTTTTTAGGAATATATGAATTTTTATCTAAGAAACAGTTTGCAGGATCTGAAATTATACTTTAAGGAAAAGCCCATATAATCTAAAAATGTTTCTTTTCGTACAAAACAACTCTTGTATTCAACACTTTTTCTTATAAAAAATATTTTATTAATATTCGGAGTGCCTTTTCTACAACAAAGTCGTTAATTTACAAGAAATTAATTAATAAAAATATATTTTTTTAAAAATTATTATTGTTTTTATTAAAAATAATTAAAAATATAAAATCTTTTTTTCATTTTTTCATGGGAGTGAACTGATTTTTTATGAATGCAAGACAGTATTATAACTGTCAATGTCATGTTTTATTTGATTTATAATTATCCATTAATTGTTATCAGCTTTTTATAAATTTATAATTATAACATATTTTTCATAGTCAAAATTTTTGTTACCACAGTATGGTTACAGCCTATCATGTTATAAAATAGAAAATGTCAATCATAGAATAAAAATATATTTTCTAATGATAATGGTAGCGACCATAGTGATGGTTAGAACATATTTATAAACCAATAACTTGATTGTGATTGTTGTCTGAATACAGCAAGCATAATATAGTAGAGAAAATCATGTTACAATCATGTTTTTCCTCTGTGTGCAGCGACAGAGATCATTAAATCGTATAAGGAAGTGATTCTTAGTCGATTGGTTTACTTTGAGGTGGGTCTCAGATCGATATTTTTGGTAGTTACAAACATTAGGACAAACTAGATATTCCCTGACCATGTAGTGATGTAGGGTATAATGAAAAATTATAATTTTTATAATCATGGAGGATGCACAGAAAAAGTTATTAGGCACTAACCAAATGGTTACCTAAGGACTTTATCAGCCTACGAGCTTTAATTGTAAGCATCTCTTATTTAATTCATAACTTAAATGGAAAAAGCTAAATGAGAAATTGTCTTCGTTAGTTTATTGAGTTAAGATGAAATTAACCCACGAGTAATGTGCTTTTAATATGGATTTCTAAGCACAGCTGGAGTTGGTAAGGAAATGTTATTTTAACTTGGATAAATCAAAGTGAATTATTTCTCATATAGATTTTTCCATTTCAAGTTGTGAGTTAAACTATAGAGATATTGACAATTAACTTGAGTAATGTTGATGACTTGAATAATGTTGATGACGGTGGTAGGTGACTCGAAAATGCATTCACTTCTAATAATATTTACAGTGTATTTTCCATGATTACAAACATTGTAATTTTTCATTTTAAAAAATGTTCATGAGATTAAACCGAACAAAGAACATATCACCCAAAATTTATACAGATCAAAAAAAAAAAAAAAAAAAAAAAAAAATACTTTAATGTCCATATTTAATTTAAAACTATTCGCAAAAATTTAATTTCAATTCAAACATGATATAATAATTGATTTAACTATGATTTTTTTCTCTGAGTATGTAATTTTATGAGCGTTAAAACTAAAGTTCCATTAAAAAGCAAAATAATATTTTCGTAGAATTTTTTTCTCGCATTATTTTTAATCGGATTAAACATCCCTCCGTATGTTAATGTGAAATTTGTATTTTCTTTTTAGTATTTTATTTGTATAAATCTCATTTTTTTATGTATGATGATATGAGTTCCCTTGTTTAAGTTGCCCTTGTGCCAAGTACTTTTTATGATGTCTGTGTTTATTTAAATGTCCAGTTTTTAATTAAGTTTACGCTTCGCAAATTTACACTTCATTTTCTTTAGAGATCTGCTGGTGCTTTTTTTGTATGCATTTAAATGAAAAAGAATTCTCACAGGGGTTTGGATAAGAGATTATGCACGGCTGCAGTTGAAATGTTAGCAAATTGAATGTATAACTATTGTGTATATGAAAAAAAATAATAAATGTATGCTTTAAATGTTAATTTAAATATGTATGTAGTTTTTATTAAGTTTAAGCAAACAATTACTTATAAATATAGTTTAGGAAATGTTTATCTACTATGAAAACAGTGAAAATTATGGAAATTGACAAATACTTTCATTAAAAATACACTAGATTTGCTTTCTTTTGGATCATATTTGTAATATATAAACCAGAGCTAAAGTACTATTCTTTATTTTATTTTGGTAACTTAGTACACCCAGAAAAAAGATTGGTTGCAATTCGATCAAAACTGTTAACATTTATTTGTGAGGATTTAATTTTATTTGGAATAACCTAAAATCCATTAATAAAGCGAATTAAAAAAAGGGAAAGACACCAAAAATCAAACCTTTTATTCAATTATTGGTATTTCCAATCATCTTTAAAAATAATATTCGTTTAATATTTGTGTGCGGTGGAAGCAACCATTTATTTAGTGAATATATTAGTAATTTGGTACACGCTATCAAATTTTTTGAAAAATTGTCGATATTCAAAAGTGGTAACTAATTATTTAATTAGGGTTTCAGTAGAAGCAACCGAATTGTCGATTGTATTGATAATAGACGTCACTAATGATTGGTATTGATAAACAAATTTTATACTAACATTTCTTTTCCTAACAAATTGTTTAAATTCAAAATTAGCCATAAAAATTCATAAGTGTTTGTGGTGTGGTGGGTAGAGAGGCAAACATTTAAAAAATATTTTTTTAATTTAATCAAAACATTAAAATGTTTAAATGGCATATATATCAAAGACAATTTAAATTAGTTGTGGGGCAGTAAACAAGAGTGTGAACTATGAATTTGATTGCCCAGGTTCGGTACCGGAAAAAATTAAAAATATTTTTTTTTAAATAAAATTTTGTGGAACGTAATGATATATCTGTGGAATATAAATATTAAATTGTACAACTGAATATTGACTTTCACAACTAAAAATATAATTTTATATGAAGACAGTTGTCGTAACCGCAAGAATTCGGTTGGCAACAAATTCGGTGGACACAACTGATACTGTTTTCTGGGTGTATAAGCATTTGTTTAAAGGTAATATATTAAATAATTATTTTAATATATCTAACTATTGTTCAAACGATTTGAACAAAATGCTTTGATAGACTTTCCAATAGGAAATTCCAAAAAAAGTGACATGGCTGTACACGAAGAAAAAAACATGGATGCAACATGATTTTTGCTACTATATTATGCTTGCTGTATTCGGGTATGTTTGTTGTAACAAAGTTTTTGGTTTCTAAATAAAATCTAACTATCAATATAGTCGCTACCATCTTTATTATTGTAAATATTTTATTATTTCACAATTGCCACATTCTATTTTATAACATGATTTACTGTAACCATACTGTGGTAACAAAAATTCTGACTATGAAAACAATACGATAATTATGAAAATATAAAATACTGACAACAATTAATGAATAATTATAAATCAAATAAAACATGATTTTGACATACTGTCTGGTTTTCATAAAAGAAAATGCATCAGTTCAGTTACCCTTGAAAAATGATAATATGATAATTTTCACCTGGGGGAAGTATATTTTCGAAAATAAATTATATATATCATTATAATTTACACTTCTATAAAAAGATTTTATATTTTTTTAATTCTTTTCAACTAAAACAATAATAAATTCTTTTTTTAAAAAATACACTCAAAAACAAAATGAACTAGAATTTAGAAAAATTAATTTATTTAGAGGAAAAATGAAATTAAAACGGCGCCAAAGACACTTTTTACCAATATTTAATAAAATTTTAGTTCATACATCATCTAAAATTATACTGTTAGTTAGGAAATGTTTCCTTGGTTTTAAGAAACATTTTATTTTATTATTAGATAATTTTTTTAACTAAAAACTAGGACTTAACTTCCTAAAAATAAGAAAATATTTTCTAACATCAAGTTAAATAGCAGTTCTTTTAAGTGAAAACTATCCTTTTCCTGCTTATATGGTAGAGGTAATATATTTAAACATATATTTTAAAGTACTTTACACTCATTGAGTAAGTATTTTCCTACTTTCGGAGGACTTCTGGTTTGTAAGGACACTGCTCTTAACAAGCTTTTTGCTATACAATTTTGTCTTAAAATTAATTTGAATTATACTAAATTGATATATTTTAAATATAATTAAATTTCATTAGCAAAAAGGTAAACAAATTAAAAAAATGTACTGCAGGATATCCTGAAACGTAATAAATTGTGACAAAGTCAGATCCTTTTCGTAGTTAATTAACAGTTCTGCTTGAGAGAACAACAAAAAGTTACGCCCTAAGTAACACACGGCATTTATGGTTTAGGAACACTAGGGGTCTTTCGTCTTCTTAATTTAACTAATTTAAGGAAATTGTTGCAAAAATACAAAATATCACAGTTACATTTCTTGTTATTATTGGAAAAATGTTATAAGTCTATTTTATGGCATTTTTAGCTTAATCTTTATTTGACATATACAAATTAAAAAAAAAAAAAAAATAGTTCGATAAATATAAAGTTTAATAAGCGCTACGTCAATTACAGGAAAGCCATTATGCCGTAATGTATACAATGTGCCTGCGATATTTTTTATTGTAGTCAGCAAACAAAATTATTACATAAAAGCGCAAATTCGAAATTTTTAACCTTTTGCTAACAAAATTTAAAAAAAAATATTTTAAGATACCTTAAGTTCAATGTTAAAGACTATTAAGATTATAGATGGGCATGTGAGCCATTATTGAATCACGCACCAAAAACTTTAACTTGAAAAAAAAAACAAATTGTGTTTTAAAATTTTTAAAATTTTTAAAATTTATCTGAACTAAGTTGCATGCAAATTTTCCTTAGAAATAGTTCATCAGTTTCTAAAATCAAATAAATTTTTATTATTACATAGAAAAAAATTTATTACTTTTTGTTTTTAATCACCTGAACTAATTTTTTGGAAACAATTCTTAAAAATTAGAAAGTGGTATACTTAAAAACTGAATTTGGAAATGGCTTTCTAAAATTTAGTTAATTTTACTACTTACGAACAAAACATGAACACACATTAAGTTCAAGTACTTTTTTGATTTAAGTTAGATACATTTTTTGAACTAAATGGGAGTAAATTATGTCGTAATTTTTTTTTTTTAATCAAACTTAATTTTCAGTATGCAAATTTCTTAAAACTAAAATGTTTTTCCTTAAAATTAATAATTTTTTATTTAATTGAGTTGTTTTTTTTTAAATCAAGAAATATTATTTAGGAAAAATATGAACTATTTCTGAGTATGTATATAAACTATTTCGTTTTTCCTCAAACTTAGGAATTTTTATTCTTTTTAAGAAAGTTTTTCTAAGTTTTAATAAAATCTTACTTAAATTGAGGACAATTTATAATTTATTTTGAAGGAGATTTTTTATTATATTTTAGTTCATGTCTTTTTTTTTTGAGTGTATATTTATTAATTCATTTGTTGTAAAATAACGACTTTCTTGTGAGAAAATTACTCAGAATATTAATAAAATAATTTTTTATAAGAAAAAGTCTTTTGAGGAAAGCTCAGTGACATGCCCTAAACTACTTTAGGTAGATATTCTAGGACGTGTCATGAAGTTCTTTTTTGTTTCATGGTGTTATATTACATTTAGTTGGATAGATTTGCTGCATATTACAAGTGATCACCCTGCCATGAAAATGAGACAAATTTCATTCTTAGTTATAATCGGATTGGTGCAATTACATGATTATTAATTTCCTGTGTCGTTGCATTAAAATATATATTTGTTTTATTTTTGTGATTCCACAATTGACATTTAATTTAGTTTATGCAAAACTTCATAAAAACACAATAGGAAATAATATATTTTTTATGCCTATAATAAAAAAAAACAATGTATTGGAATTATTTTAACAATAGATAGTTATAATATTGTGTGTTAAATTCGCTATTTTTCAGTAATAATAATAATAACAATTATAATTGTAAATTTTTGCTATTGTTATTATTGAATATAAATATATTTGTTTATGGACAGATTGTTGGTTATAAAAATCAAAGTAATCATATAATATATTTATTAGGGTATTCAATCGGTTAACTATTACTCGATTAATCGATGAATTTTTAACAAATAATTGTTGTTCATAATAAATCGAGAAACTGTATTTTTTTTAATGCTTGTTTTTCTAATTTGTGGAGTATTTTTTAAGATTTGGTTTAGTGTTTTTTATTCTAAATACAGCACATGCCACCAAAAGGGAATAACTACTTATTCTTTAAAAGTTAATAGTATTTCAAAGAAAAATATTTCAAAATAGTCGAAGTGGTTATACTAAACCTAGAAATTTGCATCCCGAAAATAGAAACATAAGAGATTTGGAGGACTCTGTCATATAATTTATTTGTGTTTATATTTTATTTAGTTACTTTGTATTTTGTTAAGTTGCTCTTCCTTTCTACCTTTTGTAAAGTTTACTTTTTTTTGTTAATTTAAGGTTGAAAAATTATTGTAAAATATCGATGTTTTTGAAAGAGATCTATGGAGTTGTAATGGAACTAATATCAGATTCTGAGAACGGATGGAGAAATCATGTTTAACTAGTTCTAAGTCACTAGTTCCCACAAACAAAATGCATAATATGACTCCATTGCATGGGTCTAAGAACTAATTACACCACCACTATTTCCAAGGATGTTTTTATAGAAGAAGTAGTTATTACCTAGAACTGGTAATTTTAGAATTGGTTCCAAAATTTTTCTTAAGAAATTTTTCAGACTTTGCTTGTCGAAAATTATAAATTTTTGGAAAAGGTAAATAAATTTCAATATTTTTAAACAATTTAAAAAGAGTTAAAAAAGACAATTTTTTTATTCAACTTAGCCTAGAGGCCACTTAATAAATTACAAATATTCTACTTACTTAAAGTTACCTTAAAATTTAGAAATTAATTACATGTTTCTACATAACAAGTAATTTCTCAAACAGACAAGCTGTACACAAACAAGTACGTAAGCGAATGAGTTTTTATAGTACACTTGTCTTACTAACATTTTGTTACGTTGTTTTTTTATATTGTCAAATTGCATTATTGCCATAGTATATAGTTTTGTATTTTGTTTACTTTTTTTATGCTAAAATACAACTCTTTCATTACTAAATGGCAACTCTAGTACAAATATAAACGAACAGCTGTTTTTTATTTACAAAACAAAGTTAATTTATATGAATAATTATTTGTGAATAAAATTTGTTATTTATTAAAAAAGAAATAAAGGAAAAAAATGTTTCCATATATTGAATTACATTTTGATAGTGATTCAAGTGACAGTGATGGTGTAGACATTCGTTTATGCCGCAGAAATATCCGAGATGCCTCAAATGTTATTGATCTACCGGAAGAGCGGTGAGTAAAAACAAAACAAAATTTAAGTTCTTTTCATTTATGTGATTTTTCAGTTTCATTGCTACATTTCGCATCAACAAGGAAGTTTTTTCAATGATCCTTAATGATATACAGCCAAGATTAAAAGCAGCATATCGAACCACTCAATGCCAGCTCCTGAAAAGAAATGTAGATGAAGAAAACAAAACAAAAGAAAACAACAAAAAAAACTAATAAAATGCTCTTTTGTAATACACACAATTACTTTTTTTTACTTGTATGTTTTTGACAGTATTGACAATTGAAATTGTTATGTAGAAACCGCAAAAAGAGTTACACTTACGTTTTCACTCAACAAAACTTGACATTTGTATTATAATAGAACCGCAAACTAATTTTTAATACTCAATTGGGCAACATTTTTGAGAAACTTGTTATCTAGAAACATGCCATAAAACCCTGAAAACTATTTATTACATACTCGAAAAATAAAATATATAATATTTTGATATTCCAATTAAAATGAGAAAAAAAATTTAAGTTGTTATTATTGTCGCCCCCCTCCCCTCCCCCCCCCTTTCGATGCAATTGTTTCTTGGTCCCACTTTCTATAATAAACATCTTAAATCCGTTGATTGTTTTAAGCCTACACAGAAAAAATTTGTAATATTTAACACTTTTTTCGTATATTCGAACAATTTTCTTTTTAAAAAGGCAACAACAACGAAATTTGTAATCACAAATACGTGCATATCTTGTAACTTTGTATTTTAATTAAAAATAAAAACGATTTTTGTAAAAGCTAATTATGGTGAAAGTAAATTCAATTTTTTTCTTCAACGAGTTTTTTTTTTTAAATACAGAAAAGAAATATTATATTCCTTATTGAGCCAAAGATCCTTTATTTATAAAAAATTTAATTATAAATCTTTATTTATCCCAATATTTCGTCACCACATTTTTTTATAAAATAAAGACAATTTCCCCTGAAGAAGTCACCCAATGTGGTGACGAAATATTGGGATAAATAAAGATTTATAATTAAATTTTTTATAAATAAAGGATCTTTGGCTCAATAAGGAATATAATATAAATAGAGAAGATCGAAAAAAACTAAAATAATTATTCAGAAAAGAAATATTTTGTTTTTTGTGTTTTTGTTTGAACTTTAAACTTTTTGGTTTTTATACAAATAAGAATGTATTTATATGTTATAAGCAAAGAAAATAAAGATTATGAGAAATTTTTTAAATAAAAAAACGGAGAAAAAGTTTTCAATATTCTGTTTATATTACTGAACATCTTTTACACACCATTTTTGCAAATACGAACAAAAAACATTTTAAAGAGGCCCCAACATTGGAATTTTTACTATATGTATATATAAAATCTTAAAAAATGTGTATTTTTTCAATAAAAATTAATAAAATAAAATTGCTGTAATTGTTCGAGTTTCTCAAGTAACTTTTATATCTAATTCAATTAATCCAGTAAGCTCAAAATCATTAAATATGTTTATTCGAATAGAACCAAAGCCGAATAATTTGAATACCCTTATATTAATAATATGCTAGCAGGCACATCCCGCTACGTTGTTAGCTCAGAAACAATGTTGCCCTAGCTAAAGCCCGAGATTGCCGGAGTCCCCAGATGAAAATAGTATAAAAAGTGACTTATTAGAGCATTAGAATACAAGCAAGGCAACTCATATTTTAAATTTCATGTTTTTAGGCAAAATGAGTTTGGTCAGATCGTCAAATGGAGGACCTTTTCTATCCTCGTAGAAATTTCGAAAAATCGGCTTTTAGCCCATACTCCAAGAAACAGGTATTTCAAGATTCACGCTTTTGGCCAAGTGGGTGTGTACAGGTCCCCTTTTTAAAAGTAAAAAAAATTCCGACTCAGTAGTTAGAGTATGGGCTGAAACTTACGAACACGTATTTAAAATTTCAGGTTTGTAGCCAAAGGGGTTTGAGCAGACCGTCATTTGGGAAAACTTTCTTATTTTGCCACTCCACGTAGTATTTTTTTCCAGCGATTTTAACAGGCCGTCAGTGCGTGAGGGTTTCAAAATTTTTCTCATGGGGAGACCTTCGCTTTTTACGCCTTCCCGTTGGACTTTTTAAAAATACCGTCTACGCCGGAGGTGGAACCTTCATATCAGGAAAAGAACTTTCTTCTTTTGGCCCCTTGCCAAAATCCGTCTAAATTTTATGTCTGCGCCGGAGGAGAAACCTTCATACAAAATTACAACTTCCTAGCTCTGGCGGTTTGTTTCGGACGTTAGTGGGTGAATTTTTGCCCTTTGAAGCCCAAATTTAAAAAAAACTCCAAAATACACCTAATCGGTAATTTAACCCATACTCCAGGGAAGCCATATTTTAAATTTTGGGTTTGTAGCCAGAGGTTTTGGGCAGGCCGTTAAGGGAAAGACTTTTGCCCCTTTTTGCCCCCCTCCCCCGGGAATTTCTAAAAACCTTGCCTTAGTATTTGTTGACGCCGGAGAGGGATATTTTAGCTTCCTAGCTACAGCTGTTTGGGCTGGGTGATGTTGAATGAGTGAGTCAGTCAGTCAGTCAGAATAATATTAAAACAATGATATAAAAAATATGCTTACATATTGTAAACATCAAAATTTACATTGGGAATAATAAAATGGGAAATACAAATTTAAGTTAAGGTAAAATCTTATCGATATGTTTATTTCAATGTGTTAAATTGAAATAATAAAACACAGGGTTACACTCAATTGTAATACAATATACAAATATATCATTTAATCGCCTTTTATAGTACTCAAATATGCACCTTATATTGTTTTATTTTGGCAAAATTGTTTTTCTGTGTAAATAAAATTGGTTTTTTGTGTAATAAAATGTATATAAATAAATTTTAATTTAACTTTCCTTTAGCTAAGGCATAAAGAGTCAAAAAAATCTTAGGATGATGCGTTATAAGGCTTAAAATTATGATAAGTTCCCTAGTTTGCCTACGTTTAGAGTTCATTGTTTCGTATTCCCTTTAAAGTTCTTATATTTTAAATTCATCTGTAACTCCAAACGATATTGTACATGTATGTTTACTAATTTATTTAATAGTTTCAAGCTTAACATTCAATTTAACAACAGTCATCTCATATTTACAGCTTATCTTTCCAACAGCTAAAAAAATAATCAAAAAATTTATTTAAAAAAAGTCGTTGCATTTATTAACACACATTTATTCATAGTTATTGACGGCAAACAAATAACTATAGTACTAACATATATGTATGAATTTATATAAAAAAAAATAATAAAAACAATACTTGTTTTATTGTTATTATTCTTTTCCAATATACAACTTTTTTAATTTAAAAAAAAATATATATATGAAATTCTATATGTATTTGCAAATATTTATACCTGTGGACTTTTAACAAAAACACTTAAGTCGATTTAATTTTTCAAGATTTTTGAAGAATTATTTTCTGCATTGGTTAGGAAAGCCAAGACACTTGAATACTCTTTTCGACACTTGAACAGCGTAAATTTCTTAATATTAATAGCCACAACAAATTCTATTTATTTTTTTTTCAAATTTTTTCAAAATTCTAATCATTGTTTCATATAATAATCCTAAACTTTAAAAGTATTATACATATTTTTTGGTACATATTTGTTGTACAGGACATCAAATAAATTATTATAATTAAATATAATTAACCTGACTTTTGCTCCCAACCTCTTCAAGGGCGTATGATTGAAGGAATAGGGATGACAAATGTTACTGTCATCTGCAAAATAGTAAATAGTAAAGTAGGAAGGAGTAAAAACGGAACGTTTAACTGCATTTAACTGCAACTTATAGTGCGATCCCTGGGAAACTCCATATGAATCGAGAGAAGTCATTACCGATACCAACATACGATCGAACGGCTTGGAAATATCTAGAGCAACAACTTTGCTATGAATCCACTTCTTTAGATCTCCCGTAGAACGACTTTCGCGAAAGCCATACATACAGTCGATCGTTAAGAAGTGAATTGGTCTGTAGATTATTAACAATATAGTAGCTAGCCATACATGCCCTTCTTAACCTTCGAGAGCGCAGAACAAATTTCAATTGAGTGGGTAATTATCAGGTTTGCCAGCCGCACACTTTTTAGGAATCGGCAGGATTTTGGCAAACAATATGAAGTGCTGAAGAGGGTTGATACTGGACGCAATATCGTCAAAGAGCACATTTTCAGTACACTCAGAAGAAAAGATAGTGTAAAATTCAATTCAACTTTGCTATTTTTGTATTGATTTTTTGTAAAAAATATATTATTTGGTAAATTGGTTTCCTATTTACATTTTACAAATTACAGAATTTTCGCAGAATATTTAAAAATTTTTGTTACTAATTTCAGAAATCATTTAACAAATTTTTGAAAACCAATTTGCTAAAATTAGCAAAAAATAAAGGTACTATATTTAAAAGTGGATATTGCAGGAAATGTTATGTCTAATAATTAAAACTAAAATTTAAATTTTTTTTAAATGTTACATAGGTGGAAAACAGGGATCGGAAGTGAAGATACTTTTCACAACCCACTTATGTCGAAAAATAGGGCATCCACTTGAAATAGCACTAAAAACTTTTTTTTGGTTTTTTTTTTTAATAAAATATTAGCAAATTAAAACAAAATGATTAATTCGTTTATGTTTTTGCTATTAAGCCTTTGATTTTTTTTAATTTTGTCTTAAATATTTTTTGAATAAAATATATAAAATAAAAAAATGTCGCTCGATAAAAATAAAAAAATTATACTCGAATTTAAAGAAATTATCAGCTTTAAAGTGTAACAAGTGTATCTAAAAAGTTAATTTTTTATACATTAAAATTTTGTTGTATTTTACAATTCATTGAATTTAATTCACTAATATTTATCAATTTTTTTAATTCGAGATAATTTGTTTTAATAAACTTTGTACATAATTTTACCAATCTTTAATATTTAGAAAAATTTGTTGCTGATTTTAGTAGATCTATTTTAAATTTCAGCTTACAGTAATTCACTTAAATTTAGTAGCGCTTACTGATTTTTAATACTAATTTGTTTGTACTAATATTTACAATATTAAGTAAATTTTTTTTGCTGATTTTAGCAAACCGATTTTAAATTCCACTTTACAGAAAGTTTACTGAAACTTAGTATCGGCTGCTAATTTTTTCTAGTAATTTCATTGTACTACACGTCAGCAGACATGTGTTGCTAAGATAAGCAAAAAATACCGCTGGGCTCAAATGAGCAAAATTTTCCAGCAAAATTTTCAGTTCCCATTACAGACTTTTTTTGGTGAGTGTTGTTTTCTGGTAGAAACAAATTTTCAGCAATTAATTCATCCAGAAGAAAATTTTTCACGTCTTGGTACTTTGGTATAATCGGATCTCATCTTTTTGCTCAAAAGTTCCCATTGCTAAATGCTTTACCAGTGTAGTTAAACCAACACTTAGGTTTGGGCTAAGCCGAAATGTACTTTGAAGAAATAAGAAGATAGAGCGTCTCATATCTGCTTGTGAAACAATGCAAAGATCGGAATATTAATAGAATCCGGAAATGGTCAAAAAAGTGTAAACGACTACACATCATAACTTTGAGGCTGCGAAGGGAGAAAAAAGAAAACTGTCCTTCACCACATGTAATGTGTGTTGGCTCATTCACTAACTGCATCAAGTGATTGTGCGTGGCGAAATTCTCGACGTAAGTACCAAGGGAAAACATCCCCCTTGACTGACTTTTTCATGAAGAGTTGTGAATATTGAAATCGCCAGCAACAACGATTTCGTTAGTTGGGGAATTCTATAGAATTTCCAAAATAGAAGAGGAAAGAGGGTCAAACAGTTAAATGTTTTGTCAGTTTCTATGTTTGGGATCCTGTAAAAAAATTATGTATCATGCTACCAAAAATAAACTCAGTGAATTTGTAAACATGCCAAGAAATTGGTAACATGAAAAAAAAATTGGCAAAAATAAATTAATTAAATTTCGAATTGCTTTATCACGCAGCTTATTCTCCAGATTAAGCTCCCTCCTTTGGATTATTTTCTACTTTCAAATTTGAAAAAATGGCTACATGGCAAAAGATTTACTTTTTAATATTGCTGGCAAAAGTGTATCAAGCTTAAAGGAGATTATGTGAAGAAATTTAATTTTTTTTTTCAAATATGTTGTGTTTTCTTTGTTAGGTCGTTAATTTAATTTAATTTTTCTTGAATCGAAAAATAAAATTATTGAAAAGAGTTTATAAAATTGTTTGTCTCTTTTATGCAATGTGGCAAATGTTACGTTTACCTACAAGTAAATATTACTGATTACTGAGTAAAGAGATTTTTTTTTTCAAAAAGATCGGAATATCTGCGATTAAAACAAAACCCGAAATTTATTTTAACCGAATTTTTAAAAAATCCTTATTCAAAACAAATTTTATTTTTAATCTGATTATATTTAATAAAAACTGATTTTCTAAAATCGAATCTCTAGTTGTAACGTTTTTTTTACAAAAGTTTTATACATCATCAAAAGCGTTTTATACACTCAGAATATTATGTAGTTAACTGTTTGTAGTTTAATAAAAAAGTTTTCCGTTCCATTTAAAAATAAAGGAACATATATTTATTTTTCAAAGAAATAACTTTTTTATACATTTATTCGAAATAATTTACTATCATTTACTATTTTTTTCACTTTCATTTATTTTTTTCATTTGTTTAAAATTTAATAAAAATTTACCCACAAAACGGAAACTTGTGGTTTATTTGTGTCCGTAACAGTTATTACAAATTTAAATTTTGTTTGCTGTCTGTTTCAAAATTTCAATTTGTTTTTTATTTAAATTGGTTGTATATATACACAATTTTTCAATACAAATTACAAGAACTTCATAAACACACATACATATACAAACACATTCACACAAAAAGTGATTATAGCTTCATATGCATACATACATTTTGTATTGTACGAGTATATTAAAAAAAAACCAAAAATACAAAAACAGAACTAATTTCAAATAAATGAAAAACATTTATTTTTTAAGGAATTGGTAGGTAAAATTTTGACATTTATTTTAACTGATTATATCATTTGTTTCTTACGGATGTGTCAGTTGATTAATCAACATTTAAAAATAAATAACAAATGGCATTTAATTTAAATGAAAATTAGGTAGACCGGTTTTTAAATGAAATATCATTGCAAACTTTTTTAAGTGCAGCTTTCCTGAAAAATGTTACTTTTGGAAATAAGTGCTTTTGACAAAACGTCCACAAATATATAAAATTTTCATATAAATATATTCGTGGCAATAAAAATTAATGATTTCATAAAAATTATGACTTTTGCTGTAATTTTCTCCTGAAATTTCAAAGCAAAACAAAAACTAAAATAGATTAGTGTATAATCAACTTGTTTATGAAACAGTTTCTTATAAATATAAAAAAAATAATAATTTTTTCAATATGCATTAAATTAAGATATTGTTCTATCTCAAGTCCAAAAAGGTTTGCAATTTTTATTAAAAATAATACAATTGTTTCCTGGCCATCGGGTCAGTTGTCCTTATTAAGAAACTGATGGCTGTGTAACCTTGTTTACTTTATTCAATATCTTGATTTTGATCTTGAATGTAATACAACTTATTTGCTATTTGGTTTCCTATTTTTCTTTCTGTTATTGTTTTACTTTACTCAGAAGAATATATTTTTCTATTGTTTTTATTGCATTATTTAAAGTTGAGCTTAAGATCTTTTATTTATAAAAATTAAATATAAATATTTATTTATCCCAATGTGGTGACGAAATATTGGACTAAATAAATATTTATAGTTAATTTTTATAAATAAAATATCTTAAGCTCAATTTAAAATAATACACGATTTTTGTATATCTTCTTATTTATTTTCATTTTAATTCTCTGTTAAATATGTGTCCGTAACTAAATATCGGGATTTTAGGTAAGTTAATGCAAAAACGGACTGTACACATTGAGGCATAATTGTTTTTTTATACATCTAGACTTTAGTGCTTCTTAGGGTATAAATTTTAGATTATTAAAAAACTCATTGCGCCGCCATTTAATTAAAATTCTTATTTTCTTCAACATTAAAATTAAGAAAATAATTAAATATTTGTTATACATACCACACATTTATTTTCACATTAAGCACTAAAATAATTAAAAAATAATTATATAAGGAAAATATTAAATAAAAAATCATTCATGTGTAATAAGTGTTTTAATTACATTTAAAAAATGAATGTACAAGTGTGTGTGTGTATGTGTGTGGATAATTCTGTTTAATGATATAAAAATGAAATTAGGGTAGACTGGGGCGCAATCACCACTTTTCTTTAATGTGCTGTCGTTTTTAAAATAAGAATGGAGCCAATCACTGGCCAAAAAGCAATGTATAATGATCCTTAACGTATAAATTTTATTATTGAAAACTTTGAAAAACACATTGGTTATATTTTTTTTTGGTAGGTACAGTGTATACACCGTCTTTTTTTTTACAAAAGTCGAAATCTTTTTCATTCAATATTTTACTTTAAAGGAAGTGAATTGGGAGTGCTTTTCAATAAATATATACATCTCTGGAAAATTAAGAGAATTATTATGGAATTTGGGGCAATGAAATTTTTGTAATTCATCCTTTCTAATCATCATTTGCTCAGAAGAAAACTAAATTTTGCACTGAAAAGTACACTCAGAATTTTATTTAGTTTACTGTTTCTAACCAGTAAAATTTTTTTCAGGTTACCTTTGAGTCTGTTTTAGAACCGGTTTCTTTTTAAACCATGGTTCCTTGGTACCATGGAACTGGTTCTACAACTGATTCCCGGAAGTCAAAATGTAAGGTTTCACTGTCCCAGAACCAGTTCTATAACTGGTACTAGAACCGGTTCTAAAGCAACCTCTCGAGTTTAATTTAAACGTACCTATTGCTAATGGGTCAAACTCCAATGAACCGACTAAGGCAGTAAAAGGTGTTCAACTACCTGTTCTTTGGATTTTAACTTTTTACTGGGCAGTTTAAAAAAAAAGGTTTCGGTATCAGTTAAGAATAAAGAAACACACATTTATTTTTCAAAGAAATATTTATTTTAACTTTTTAATAAATTTGTTAAAAATGATTTTCTGTCATTTTTCCATTTATTTTCAGTTTCAGTTATTTTTTTGATTTGTTTAAAATTTAATAAAAATTTTCTCACAAAACGGAAATTTATTGTTTATTTCGGTTTTCGTTACAGTTAATACAAATTAAAATTTTATTTGCTGTCTGTTTAAAAAAAAAAAAAATATTACAAATTACAAAAAACGAAAAAAATTTAAAATAAATGAATAAATGAGTTATTTTTTTACGGAATTCGTAGGTAAAATTTTAACATTAATTTGCTTTTTACTGATGTTTTAGTTGTTTTTACAACATTTAAAAATATGTAACATTTAAAATAAATGAAACATCATTTCTTTCAAATGATATTTTCTGTTATTTTAACTTACAAACAATTTTAAGTGTAAGCAAAATAATTCAAAAAAAGCATCCAAAATAATAACAGTACGGGTTTTATGTCATAAAATTTATCAAAAAGTTGTGAGTAAAAAGGTGCATCATTCTTAACATCAGTTAATCATACACTCAATATAGTTAAGAAATGATATTTTATTTAAAAATCAATCTACTTACTTTTTATTTAAATCATACGATTTTTGTTATTTATTTTTGAATGTTAATGATACAATAGTAAATTATTTCAAACAAATTAATAAAAAAGTTAAAATAAATATTTCGTTTTGTAAAAGTTTTGCCAAAAAAATTTAAATACTTTTACCTACAATGAATTTACGTAATATTTTAAATACAAATAATTATAAATCATACGCAAAAAAAGTACTTATTTCGTAATCGTGTAAAAATATTCACGTTTTCTCCATTTTATTTTTTATAATAATAAAATATATATAGGAAATAAAATCCTTTGGGAATGCATATTTGTGAACTTTTTGTTCATACGTATAGTGTAAAAAAAAAAAATAAATGTCCAGTTAAATCAAATATACTTTAATTACCTACAATATTCATATGTATAAAATAAAAATTTTCATGTTATATTAAATACTCGAAAGCTATATAAATAAAAATAAATTGAATATGATTTTATTAAAAAACCTACCTTATATAATTTTGTAGTTTTTATAAAAACTCAAAATCAATATTGAAATTATTAAGGTAATTTCCAATTAAGGCCTATTCATATTATAAAATTTAAATTATTTTTTTTAATACAAAATGATTTCATGAATATATTTTCTTTTTTTTTAATATATACCCCCGTAATGGTGTATAAAATTGTGAATACCACTTTTAATTTTTTCTGAATTTGGTAAAATATTATTGACGACATATTGTTGCAAATGCATTTTTTTTTTAGCAGAAATTAAAAATCCAGCGTATTTTTTTATATAATGGGATTTTAAGGTTTGAAAAATTTGCATACAAAATAAAACTAATGATTTTATAGACAGATACTTCGTTGCCGGTATTTTTAAATACTGGAATATTTTAAAAGGAAAACAAAATACATTTCCCTAAAAAATTTCCAATTTTTTATAATTTTTTTTATTTCATCTTGCAGTGGATTTCACATTTCAGATTTCTAGCTTTAAAATAATTTCAACAGACCATAAAAGGGGCGCCGTTTCTCTTCTATATCCCATTTACACGACACTGTTACTATATATCCAACAGGTATAAGCCCCAGGTATACATATTAAAAAATGCAGACTTCTGGCCGAAGAGGTAATGGCAAAAATTCGAGCTAAATATTTTTCCCCTTTCCTATTAAAATATTCAAAATCATATCTTAGTGGAAATTCTCGCCGAAGCAGGAACCTACTGGCCAAATTTTAAGTTAATACTTCAAGCGGTTCTCTATGGGTTATTAAGGGGGTATTTACTCCCTTTTTAATAAAATTTTTCCCCATTTTTTTTTTAAATAATTTTAAAAAGTAAACTTATAGATAAATATCCCCGAGGAATACATATTTTAGATTTCAGATTTCTAAGCGAAGGGACATAGGCGGAACACTAGAGGGTTAAAAATTCTTTAATAATCAGTCATACTGAATGTCTGCGTCGCAGAGGATATCTGCATGGCCATTTTCAAGTTTGTTGCTCCAGCGATTTGGGCTGGGTGATTAATAGAAATCCTTTTGTAGCCACAAGGGCTTGGGCAAGACGTTGGGGAGAAGACTTTTCTCTTTTTTTTTACCCGTAAAATTTTTTAAACACCACTCACATGTGGCCAGGGAACCTATATGGCAAATTTCCTGGCTATAGTGGTTTGAACTGGGTGGATAAGGCATCATTTTTTCATTTTCAACAGCTATTTTTACCATGTTCCTGGCGAAATTTCCAAAAAGTTCTTTATCAATAAAATATCCCGTACTCCGTGAAACGGGTTTAGAATGGCCCCTCCCCATAAATATGTTCAAAATCCCATCTGGAATATTAATAGCTCCAATAATTTGGGCTGTATTATTAAGTGGTCACTCTATCCCTTTTAAAAATCCCATTTTAACCACGTTCCTGGCGAAAATTCCCAAAATTACTTTATCAATAAAATAGCTCATGTATCAGAGAGCACTAGTTTTAAATTTAAGTATTCTAGGGTTTGGGTAGACAATTAAACATAACAGTGTAAATGTATTTTAATTCAATCCTTGATTTGTAGTACTATTCGAGTTCAAACATCACAATTAATGTTACAGAGTTAAAGCCTTTTATTTCAGCTTAAATCTAATCTACGCTCAGAAAAAATAGTTAGTAGAAAAATTTGTAAACGGTTTTCAATCCCACTACTATTTTTGTACTGATTTTTAGTAAAAAAATTATTATTTACCAAATCTTTTTGCTATTCACATTTTACAAATTACAGAGTTCTTACAGAATATTTACAAATTTGTGTTGCTAATTTTAGAAATCATTTTACAAATTTTTGAAAACCGATTTGATAAAATAACTTATTTTAAAAAAGTGGATATTGAAGGAAATGTTATTTCTAATTAAAACTTACACCTACAAACTTGAATTGCCTTAAAATGTTACATAGATTAAAAAAGGGATCGGAAGTGAATATACCGACTCATGTCTGAAAATTGGACATCCACTTTAAATAGCACTAAAATGTTTTTTTAGTTCCAAAAATCAGCCCTAAAAACAGATAAAATTTGACCTTAAAAGTAAAAAAAAAATATTGACTACAATATTTTTCAAAACAGGAATTAATTTTGTATAAAATAAAATTTTGTATAGTTTTGTATAATTTTTTTTAAAAAAAAAATAAATAAAATAAAAATATTTGATGCTTGATAAAAAAAAAAAAAATAAATTTAAAATTTTGTACTAATACTCATAATGTTTAGTAATTTTTTTTGCGGATTTTAGCAAACCGGTTTTAAATTCCGCTTTACAAAAAGTTTACTTAAATGTAGTAGCGGCTGCTAGTTTTTCTACTTATTTCATTGTACTGCACGTCAGCTTTCATTGTACTGCATGTTGCTAATATTAGCAAAAAATACCGCTGAGCTCAAATTAGCAAAATTTCCATCACAGACTTTTTTTTGGTGAGTGTTTAATTTCAACCCAAACTAAATATGACGTGACAATTTTTTGATATTTCTTCTAGTTTATTTTAATGAAAATAAACTTTAAAATTTTCACATTGCTTTTATTTACTTTGGTGTAAACTACCTCGTAACCGTAAAGATAAATCGTTTTGTGTTCCGCCATACGTTCAAATTTCTAGAGAGATTGTTTCAACTTTTTCCACTTCTAGATAATTGACTGGATTGCTGCAGCTTTTTTGAAGAACAGGATGCAAACTATCACATTATACAATTTTTTGGCAAGGTTATTGAAATGCTGCATTTTTAGTTTGTTCTATTTTATTAAATTTGCTTCCACAAATATTTTAAAACATTTTTTTCAAATTTGTTTGATATGAATTTTGCTTGAAAATAAAAATAAATTCAACTTAAATTTAAAGCATTTGAATTTTTAAAATTTCTGTGCTTATTAGGTATATTCTAAGTTTAAATTTTCTAGTCAATGCGGTTTTTACAGGTCGTTATGGGAGACGACTATTTCCTTTCTAAACTCCAATTTTTGTCACTCTTCAATAGCCCGTCAAGGAGGAGACTTTCTCTTTTTAATCCTTCCCGAGTAATAAACAAAATTGTCTTTTGCCAGAGGAGGAACCTGTATAGTAAATTTAATCTTTCTAGCTCTAGCGATTTGGTCTGGGCGATATTGAGTCTGTGAATCTGTTTGATCGTCAGTCGGGCAATCAGTCACGGTTTTCTTTTGTGTATAGAGACTACGTACATACATATGAGAAACAAATATTTAATGTAACAAAATAATTTCATATAATATTGACACCCTCTACGTATGAACGATATTTAATTCATAACAAATATTACGTATACGCGTTGTGAATAAATTTTAGTATTATGCAAACTTTTTGAATTTATAGCAATCAAAAGTCATAAAAAAATATTTTAAATAGTGAATATATTATTTTAATAATATTCTTCAGTATTGCTTAAATTTGAATATTTGTTTTATAACAACATGATAGCTTAGCTTTCTTCAGCGATATTACACAAAGGCATCAAAAGGAAATGGAGTTATTGCACTTATTAAAGATTTTTTCATAATAAAAGTTTTGAAAATAGTTTAATGCGGCTTCAAGATGACAACATAAATCACTATTTTTTTTAATCTAAAATCAAAATTAAATATCTTTTTTTTTTTGTAAATAAATACAAATTCTTGACAAAAAATCGGTTAAAATCAGCTGCAAATCGAAAAGATTTTGACTTATTGAAAATGTCATGACTGCTATTTTGTTTAATTTAGTCCGCTTAATATATTAAAAATAAGAACGGATTTAGAAGAATTATAATTTTGCTTTATAACGGAGAATACCCAGACGCAGTTATTACTCATTAGACAAATCAAATGCATTTTCGGATCAGCAAGGAACTTCATCAAGACTCTTCCCATCTTACAGTGTTAATTGTAATTTTCTCTTATTGAACACACAATTTAAACGGAAAAAGCTATATAAGAATAAATATAGAAACGGTAATGACATTGATGTATTACTATAAATCATATAATAATTATTTACCAATAACTAGGCACTTTTTCCATTATTTCATTTTATTTATTATCATTTTTTCAAATACATATAAAGTAATGCTCTAGATATTTTTTTTTTTTTGCATATTATTAAAAATTAATTTTTAGATTCAAGATTTTGTTCAACTACTAAAATATTTGTTTTTATCAAATCTATGAAAATAAATATTTTAATGGGATCTAATATACTAATAAATTGAGTATGCATAAAATATTTAAAGAAATTAATCATAATATGTAAGTGTGATAAGGCAAAGGAAAATATGAAAATTCCCCTCATCCACCTAGAGAAAAGATTGGTTGCAATTGAATCAAAACCATTTACATTTATTTGTAAGGATTTTATTTTATTCAAAATAACCTATAATCCATTATTATATTAAAAATATGGCATTTGGGAATTAAAAAAATGGAAAGGAATCAAAAGATGATAATACTATCCAATTATTGGTATTTCCAATTAAAAAATTCGTTTAAAAATTTCGTAAAGAACAAAAACCCATTTACTTAGTGAATGTATTAGAAAATTAGCACAATCTATAAAATTTATCAAAAAATTGTCGATATTCGAAAGTGGTAACTAAAAATACGGTTATCCTGATCAAATATATCATTAAAATAGGGTTTCAGTTGAACCAACCGAATTGTGGATTGTATTGATTATAGAAGCCACTAACGGTTAGTATTTGTAAACGAATTTTCTGCTATATTTATTTTCCTAAAGAATTATTTAAATTCGACATAAGTGTTTAAAATTTATAAGTGTTTGTGGGATAGTGGATAGAGAGCTGGCATAGCACTCCTAATTTCCAAGATCAAATCCCGGTAAAGGCAAACATAAAAAAACAAATATTTTTTTTTAATTAGAATAAAATATTTAAATGTTTAAATAACAAAGATATCAAAAAAATTAAATTAAATTGTGGTGCTCAACTTCGATACCGGAAAAATATAAAAATAACATTTTTCTTAAAATAAAATTTGTGGAACGTAATAAAATTTATGTGGAATACAAATATTTAATAAGACAACTGAATATTGGCTTTTACAACTAAAAATATAATTTAATATGCAGGTAATTGTCGTAACCGCCAGAATTCTATTGGCAACAAATTCGGAGGTCACAACTGGTACTGTTATCTACTTTTTAAATTTTTTTTGAGTTTAACTTAAAAAATTTACAAAGTTCTGATTAATGTAAAAAAATAATTATGAAATTATGCAACTAAATATAGACTTTCACAATTAAAAATATAATTTAATATGAAAACAGTTGTCGTAACCGCCAGAATTTGATTGGCAACAAACTGATACACTCGTATAGAAACAACTGTACTAAGATTTATCATCTAGTTCAATTATAGTGTTGCCATATGTGAAGTCTTTCATCTTTTACCAGCTTTCATCTCTCCTGTGTAGCCTTTCCACAGATAGCAATACATTAAGTAGTAGGTATAATTTCCTGGTTATTGCTTTTTTTTTATTAAAAACAAAAAAATTGTACAAAGTACTAAAGTCGGGCGTGCCGACTATATGGTACCCTACACCAGGTGTACTTTGCGTAAAATAACGGGAAACGTTTCAAATTGAAGGGTGCTCCTTCTTATACTTTTTTTATGAACAGGGCGAAAAATATAGACATAAATCTGAACGGATCTGAACCATTCAATCAATGGTTAAGTGTCAGCAGGTCAGACACTATAGTCAATATAGCAAAAACGATTTTGAGCAAATAATTTTACAAATCAAGGAATTCGCAAAACAAATAATTTGAAACTCAAATAATTATTCGACCCGATTAATCAATTAAAATAGGTCGATTAACCGGTTAAATTTTTAATATGAATTTTTTTCTTTTTTTTTCGTAAAACTTCTGTTATTTTTCTTAACTTTGGCAAGATAATCGAAGAAAAACACATCAACTAAAATACAATCAAATTCCTTTTAAATAGACTGAATTAAATCAAGCGATATATATTTTTTAAGAAATATGACAATTTTTATTTTTGTTTCAATTCCTTTAACAAATAAAATTTAAATAATATAAAATTATATTTTCATGTCCAAAAATTTAAATAGAGCTTTCAACCTTCATATACATTTGTTTCGAACTGACAAAAGAAAGTTTTAAAAAAGTTTGGGCCTTTAAGCAGAGCTTTAACAGAAAACCTTTTAAAAACATATAGTTTTCTCCTTAGCAATGAAACACGTGACTAGGCATATTCCTTACAAGCACTATGACGTTGCTTTTGTTATAAAATAATAATAATATAAAATTGCTTTAAATTCTAAAACTGTATTTTCTAAAAAAATAGTTTCAATAATATATTTTTAATTATATCAGGCTCGAGATCATAATTTAATGTTACTAATGAATAATAAACACTATTTTTTTTTAAATGGAAACAATTGTAAGGATCAGCGCTAGAGGAAGTGCACAGAAGATGACCTGGTCGCTCGGGTCGAAAGTGTTCACTCCCTCTAGCGCTGATCCTTACAATTATCCTTACAAAAATTTACATATAAAATAGTTTCATTTAAAATTGTGTGAAAAAAATTTATGAAAATTTTAAAATAACATGGAATTTTGTTTCTTATTTGATTTATCAACAAATTTTGAAGAAGTAGAAACATCATTAGAATTAAGTTGCTAAGTCAAAAATATTTAAGAATTTGCTTATTTAAATTCTTAATTGCACAAACACAGAAGCAACGGTACGGACTTGTCAGGAATATGCGTGGTTGTTATATATTTTCTAATAGATAACCTTTTAAAGTCTAAAGCTTAAGCCAGGTAATGAAAGTGTCAGAGAACAGTTGCAGTTCTATTAAACTTTGTTTGAGAATTTCGCAAAAACTATTCATACCGTATTTTTTAGAATTTGTTATTGAATTTTTTGTAGGCAGCTCCCGTTTATTTAGATATTTTTTTTATTCTGTATAGTTTCATATAAAGAAGATAAAACCAAATGTATCGACATTAAAGTTCCATTTCGATAAAACACTATTTACACTGTGTTTTTAAGGTTTTACTTTCACTGAATACGTCAGACATATTCTTTTTAAACAGTAGTCATATTCCTCTGAAAAAAAATCCAATATTATAAGGCATGATTCTTTAAAAAATCTCAGGATGCTTTGAATTGTCCTAAAGAAACACTTTCGATTTAACTTGATATTTCAGCAAAAAGCAGCTCATTGTATTCTTTTTGATGAAAAAAATACCCAGATAAAAATAAAAGTATATGCTCACGTATTCTCACATATTGTTTAATTTATGAACGTATATGAATCATATATGAAAGTATGTGACATTTATGGAAGCATATATTTATCGAGGCATACTTAAAATACACCAATATTTGGGAATATATGGAATCATACATGTAAGTGTATGCCATATATTTTCCCATTTATGTTCATATGTAATCTCATTTTTTATTTGTAATTTTGATTTATTTGCTTTTGAATTATTTGATTCAAACTTCAAAATCACAATGTCAAAATTTTTGTATATACTTATTTTGAAGTTTGTACTGTCAGCTTATGTAAACAAAAAAAAAGGTTGTGTGGCCAGATGGTTGGCGATGCTGGCATGCCCGCGTTTCAGCTCGGCTAGAGCTCGCCGGTTTAAGGGGGGTGGTTCTTACCAACCTCTGACAAGATATGACAGTTACAAAAAAAAATCATGCCAGGCTTGTAAAAAAAAATGTTTATATAAAAAAATCATAGGTACCCGAAACAAACAAGCAAACGAAACAGTCCCACGAATGCCCCTTTTGTACACCCCAAAACAAACCAAATTCAGTTTCTTGGCAGATGTAAAGCCAAGCCAGGGTCCCTCCCACTAGAAATCCATTTGGAATTCACCATGATATCCACCACACACAGTTTAGATATCCCTAACATACTTACCCCGCCTTCCTCTTGCCTTCCTTACTACCACCCTCCTTTTTATAGCTTAGCTCTCCATTTTGTAAATGACCACGGTACACGATTTCATTCGAACGTTATAAAAATTTTGGGTTTATTAAAAAAAATTCCATATCATAATATACAATTCATGCCAACAAGACTTTTTTAAAAAAAATGGAAAAATATTAACTATTAAATAACTAAAAAGTGGAATCTTCTATCAATTTAAATGGACTAGTGCCCATTCGATAATATAACAATAAAAACAGAAATATTTAAAATTATTGTAATTATCAATCTCCGGTAAATAGCAGGTAGGTACTATAAAGAAATTAAATGCTATCCACAGTTCGGCTGGTTCCCAAGCATCCCCCGGCAAAAAAATGCATAGATGCCTACTCGCTCCTGGTTACCCAAAAGGTTTGTCCGTCCGTCTAAGAGTCCCAAGGTCGGTATGCCTGTACGCGTGTTCAATTAAACGTACCTAAAATTTTTAGTTTTAGCGTAATTATTTTTTTATTTCAATGTAGGGTAAACATTTATCGTAGGAACTAACCGACAACGATTTAACAGGCCTGAGCTCAACCCCTAGACGCGCACCTTCTACACTCAAAGAAGGGAATGAATTAAAAGGGTATTTATAACTAAAAATGTTTTCCCTAAACAAAAATATATATTCAAGGGACTCTACCCGTTTTTTTATCAAATTAAAAAACTAAAAATTCCTTTTTTCTTTCTCTTTGCAGAGGGTCTTGGAATGTCCGTCTTATTGTCCGGGTTCTATGCTGTTTTAGTACTACAAAAAAAACCTTTTGGATACCTTGCACCCCAGGCTTGGTGGTGCAGATGCAGCTGCTCCAATCGATGGGTCCAGGCAGAGGTGATTGTTGGCGTAATTGTTATGTTTTGCTTTTAATAACTTGTTTTAATATTCACCAAAAAAAACTTAATAAAATTTGGTTTCGTTGTTGTTGTTGTTGTTTTATTTTTTTTTTTTTTTTAACCAAAAAACTCCGTATCACATGCCTGACCTTCTTCATTGCCAAAATCCAAAAAGGAAGTTTTATGCCTCCATTTCCTGGAGCTTCCATCTTTTTTTCTTTTTATATCTCCAATGTCAAAAAGGTTTTATCTGAAATACGCGCAGTTGCACATATTGCAGTTTTTCGTTTCTTTTTTTTTCATTTGTTCCCTTATGTTATTTCACACCTGAGCCTCTACTACCTACCCATGACAAGTTTTTAATATTTTTAAATAATTTTAAATTTATTTTTATCAAAAAATTTATATTTATTTGCTGTGTATTGTTTTATTTTATTTTTGACGAAAATCTAATTATTGTGATACATGGGGCTCGAGGCTATTTTAGAATTTTATGAGATTTGGTAAGTTTGTGGTTGAGATTCTTTACAATATGTTTATTAATGTCTTACAATTTTAGTATTTATGAAATCCTGTTTTAAGATGGACGGCGTAGTACTTTTTAAGGTGAAACGAAAAACGTAGTTCTTGGCATTAAAAAAATCTCCGCTGTTTGACTTTTTTTATTGGTGTTAATGCATGATTTAAAAGTTTCAGATACATTTTTATGTAAATTAATATAAATTTAGTTGATAGTTTGTATATAAAAGAAAATTTAATAAAAAACCTGACCAATTTTACTAAAAAAATAAAAGTAATTCCTTAATGGCAAAAACCCGAAGTATAAAGACCCGAAGTATATAGACATGTAACTATGAATACAAATATGTCATTATTTATCTTCATACATGATCATAAATCTACATATTACCTCAATTTTCGTTAATGTACATATATGAGACATGTATGAATGGATCAAATGTGGGCATACGTGAACACATGTGAATATTTTTAACCGGGTATGTACATTTATTTTTCAATAAACAATTAATCTCCAATTTTTCCGATTAATTGACCCGAATAAACGATTAATCAACTTTCTTAATTTTTCGACCTAACCGATTAACCGATGGAATAATTGGAACACTAGTAATTTATTTTTGCTATTGTTTTAACCGCCCACTATATGTGTGTGCAACATTGCGTATACGTAATATTAGTAAATTGATTAACACTCATACGCTATCCCCCCCTCATAATTTAAAGTCAATGACACAAAAACGGAATTATAATTTAAATTAAACTTTTCAAAGTATGTTTTAATAATTATTAATGAATTTTTAATATAAATTTATTTATGTATTGAATATTTAATTAATTCTCAACCATAAATTTCAAATGCATTTATACATACTTATATTTTTAACTCCCTATTAAAAGATAAAAAATAAATAAAACCCCTCTAAGATGATGTAGTTGTTGTTATATTACTTGTTTAATTCTAACAACAAATGGTACTTAAAAGTTAAGCGCAGTTTATATTTTCGTTTTTTTGAAAAAAAAAAAATACTTCACGACTTAATGCTGTTAATATATATGTTAAATAAAAAATATAAATAATGCAGCAGCAACGATGAACAAAATTGATGGAAACAAAAAACGTTAAATACAAAAAAAAAAAAGTGAAAACAATTCTATCACTTCAAGCACATTCTACTAGTAACACACTATACATTATATAGTTTCTTAAGTTTATATCGCCCACAGGGTTTGCCAGTTACATGAGTACATGTATTAAGGTAAACAATATTCCTTAAATGAGTCGGAGGAAATACAGATACAAAAAAAAAAAAATTGTAAAAAAATTACATTATATTAATACATACCGCAATTTCATAACTTTATATTTTTTGTCAATTTATAAATGTATCATTAATCTCATATAGCAATTGGGGTTGGTTATAATAATTTTCACCTTACGTATGTTATATGTACATGTGTACTACACACTATATATGCACCCTCAATCATTTGTTACAACATTAAGCATTGTGTTGTTAAGTAAAAGTTTCCTTTACATTGGTAGCAAGGTATTATGGGAGGTTGATGTTATTGCATTTTTAGCGGGGTACCAAACTTATTATTACTCTTATGCAAAACCTTGACAAATATTGTAAATTGCTTTCATGCAATAGCTGTGCATTTAATGCTTTCAGGCATTACTTAATGGTAACATTGAAGATCTTTTTTTTTAATTTTTTTACATTTTATCGCTTATAGATTACATTAGACTATAGTATAAGTTTGACATGCTATTTGTGTACGTTGTTTTTCAATACACGTTAACCAGCATAGTAATTTAATTCAACAAAAAGTTTTCATCCTTTATATGTAATTATTAATAAAAATTTTAAAATTAATAACCCAGCAAAAATGAAGCTGCCAAAGAAGAAATAAAAGCATCACTACTATGGCATAGGCATCACTTCTTTTCTGATGGTTTCATCGATGAATTTAACATTAGCGTGTCATAAAATGGAAGTATTCAAATGTAGCTACTAGCATTGTTCATACTTTACTCTAAAGAGGTAATGATAATACAATGATTAGATATTCTGATGCATGAGTGGAAAATGTTCATATACTTTGTAGTATTTCAGCTTTGATGAAAATTTAATTCATAAGAATGCAGAAAAATAAGTTTAAAGAAGAGAAATTTATGCATTGGTATACATTTTTGAAACATTTTTCAAAAATTTTAATGAATTTTTAGACAAATATTAAAATAGTTTTGGATAATTTAAAAACTGGTTGTACAATTTTGAAACATTTTTAGACAATTTTAAAATATTTTTGAACAACTTTAAATAATTTTTGCAAAATTTTGAAACATTTTTAGGCAATTTGAAATAACTTTTACACAATTTTAAAATTAATTTGGATAAATTTTGAATTAAAACTGGAAATTATGTAGTGTTAAATAAAATACATAATGCAAAAATGCACAGATTGCGTCGTCATAAATATTTGAGGCTGAAAAAATACAAATGACAGGCCAGCTAGTTTCAATTAAAGGTCAAAAAAATCTGTTTTTCTTGATTGTTCAAAACTTTTAAAAAATTGCAAAACTGCATAAATTCTAACCATCATGAAATTTTAAACTAAAATATAAAAAATGATTTAATAAAAAAATTTAAAAAGTTCGTCAAAACTATTTTCTCAATTTGAATAAATGCTTAAGATTCAAAAAAATATGCGATATAACTTATGCTTTAGAAGTAATAAAAAGTGATATTTTAAGATATGCATCGGGTTTATATCCAGATCACTGCATTTGAAATATGAACACATGAATGCTTTTGGAAGTGCCTTAGAATAACACCAAAAAATTATAAAAGAATGTCAACTGAAGTTTAGGAAGCAATGAAAGAAGATATAGTCACAGAATGACTACAATTTTTTTTGCTGGGAAATTTTATATAAAATTAAAAAAAAAATCTGTATCATTTTCCATAAAATGTAAATAAATTTTGTGACAACTTCTTTATTATAAAGAATCGTTTTTTGAATCATTAATTTAAATATATCAAGCGCTGAGGAGGGTATCATAACTTGACTTGTATGACTCACCCGTTTAGTTATATTTAAAATACACTTACGTATCCCAGCAAAACTTTGGTAATGGGTGCGATATTCTCATGCGTTACCTTGTAATGATAGCTCCTTACCTTTTTTATTATTTGCAAGCATTAAGTAATAAGTTACTCATTATTGATTACGTAATATATGATTTATAAATGTAAAGTAATAATTGAAATAATTTGAAATTTTTATCTGTGGTTTTGCTGGGATACGTATTGTTTTGTTAGTGGGGTCTTAAATAATCAGTTTAAATACTTTTAACAATATTATATTATTTTATTTTTTTTTTATTTTTTAGCCGAGAACAAAAAATTCTTAGAAATTCTAAAAACGTCGTCTTCTGATGATTTCCTTAGGCAAGAATGATATTCGACTAGGGATCAGCCTACAACAAACTATTTTTAATAATTTTTTTTAATATATTGGGGAATTTTAGCAAATCTAATTACTTTAATGTTACAAAAATATTTTTTTTAATCTTTTAAGAAAGTTCTTGGGAAATATTTATATAATATTGTTAAAAGAGCTGTAAAAAGATTTTTCTCTTTAATTCTGTACCACTACATGATCAGCGTATAATGAATTTGAGCTGATGGTTGCAGTATACAAATCGAATCGAATCTGAATCACTTATTTGATTTTACGAGGACCATCCATGTGTCCAGGCGAACCTTACAATACTACTACAGATAAATTTAGGTACTTACATACATTTTTAAAAGTCCACAAATTTTATTTCCTTACAGTCGAACTATATTCAGATCTAGCTATCATAGACATCCAAATTTTAGTTCTTAATTTTATATGGAACTTAAATCACGACGCATATTTGGATCTGGATGTGGCGGCCGGTAATTAAATTTTAAGAATTTTTATTTTTTTAAAATTTCTTTTTTAATTATTTAAAATATTTAAATAACAATTTAATCAAATATCAATTTTATAATTGGAAGAAAACATAATTATAAAAGGTGGTCCAACCATAATTCGGCACATTAACTACATTGAACCTCAATTATGTCTCAAAGTCATTGAAAATATGGGTAGAGGTATGCCACCCGTGGCAGCATTTGGACGATATTTTGTTTTACACATAATTGTCATATTTTTTTCTATCATAATAAAAAATATTAAGGTTCTTCTCCGAAAACTTTTTGTTTTATTAACAAATAACATCGTGCAAAAGCAATTGAAAGGTCATACCTGAATTAGGCTTAAATAGTATTTAATCACATATAAACCTAAATATCTGATTAGAGTTTGGTTTATGATTGTGGTATCGAACCATTAATTTTGCCTTGTCCCCATATAAATCTACCGTTCCGATATTTGCTTAAAGCAACTTTTTAGGCAAATTCGAAATTTGACACAAGCAGAAATCATCATCTGATTTTCTTCGCTATAACTTTTGTTTAAAGTGAAAATTTATTTGGGTTTTAACTGATTATATTTATTCGTATTTACAAATTTTCTTTCAATTAATTGTGGGAAATTATGTTCAACAAATGGCTACTATCGGCATTGATGCAAATTTGGGCTTTTTTGATAATATTTTGTTTAGCTGATCGTAGCATTTGTGGTGTCACGTTGTCAATATCAGCTTGAATGTTGTCCCTTGAATACTCCCAGTTGCGGCACTTCACGTACAACTACGACTCAAATATTCCAAGAGGAAGTAGTGCAGGACAGTCAAATCTTTAAAATATTGTTTGTGTCGCGAGGAGCATACATAGTAAGTGTCTCCTTCCTGATGAAACCATATCACCTCCAAATCCAGGTTTTCAACTTCCAGTAAGAAAAATTCAGCCAGCATGGCTCTATAGCGGTCGTCGTCCACCGTAAGGGCGTTACGATCGGCTCTTACGAAAATATAAAGTCTAATCACTTGTTCCGACGTAACTGTACCCCACAGAATGAATTATGCGTTGATTTTCCATCCACCAGAACCGCAATTTTCGCATACTGACATAGGCGCTGAGATAAAAATGAACCTCAGCACTCATGATCAATTTTGAGGAAAAATCATCAAAATCAGTATCCAAATCCAATAAAGCGATTCATTGTTATTCGGTATAAATTGCGCAAAACCAAATTGACATACCAAGCCATTTGCAAAATAGCAGCACTTTCCAATAAAGTGATACTTATTGTCCCACCTTGGTTTTTAAATTTTAATATTTTAAAATTTTTTTGCATAGATTTCAATAAATTTTTTAGGTTTCCTTAAGGTATTTGCTTTAATTAGTAACCTATCCTAAAAAAATAAATTTTGGATTAATATCTTTTATTTTTTAATAAATTTCAATCAATGTATATATATAAAAAACTGTTGCAAGTGTGTTGTGACTTTATAACTCACGAACGGTCAAACCGAATTCGATTAAATTTTTAGGGTTTGTTTGTATGGTCGTAGCGGTCGACTGAATCGTGAGTTATGGCTTTTCATGTCAACATGTGATTTTGTCCATATAAAAAAACAACAACAAATACGTATTCATGCGTAGCCAAGCACGCCGGGATCCGCTAGTTCTATATAAAAAAAACTTGCATTTGAGTATACTCATGGCGCGAAAATGATCATAAGGACCATCATTAGGATCTCAAAAACATACATCTTTGGAATTGTTTTTATGACGTTCAGATTTTCTAGCAAATTTTAGCACATTAAAACTATATTCGAACTAAGCACTTCAAAAAATAGAAAAAAGCGGTCAAATCAATAATAAATTTCAACGATTTTTTTTGCAATAAAGAAAGGCTTATACATCGGTGGGGCGATATAATAAAGCTTTTTACTTTAACTTTGTCGAAGCCCAAAATACTTTAGAAATGAATTTTCAAAATATTGCAAAAATAAATTTGGCAACCATGGACGAATATATGTTTAAAATTTTTCAACTAAAACTGGCATGGAATTCTCAGTAGCACACCTTTTTAAATCGCAATCATATCGTATTTGTGCAATAATAATTCAAAAATGCAATGCCAACATTTTGCAACAGTAGGGTTGTAAAGTTTTTAAATATATTAAGTACATACATAGATACTGAAAAAAAAACAGTAACAAAAATTATTCATATGAGAAATGGCAATAAAAAAAAAATAATGTAAATATATAAGAACATATTTTAGTTTTATATTAAAATCACAAATGTTTACACTATGATACAATATTTACTCAATGTAGTGGTGTGTAAATTACACAAACAATACTCAATTTTGACTACTAACTAACAACACTTGTCCAACTGACTGCTTGACAGGAAGTACGCCTTAATAAAATAACAATAGATTTAGTCAATTGTAAACTTTATTAAAGTTTATACAATTTTCGTAGTTGTATACTTCCCTGTAATGTTTTTGTTGGAAAACAAAATAGGGAAAGAGAAAGAAATTGTAAAGCAAATAGTTCCAAACTTTTATATTGGGGGAGCTTAAGGTAAAGTAGAAATTTGGAAAATAAATTTGGAAATAAATTCAAATACAGTTTGTTGCTTATCTAATATCGTTCAGATCAATAAAAACCAATTATTTCCTATAGTTTGGTTCATTAAAGTGAGTGCCTCGTGTTAATGTTTTCACCTTTTTAATTTTTTTATATAATTATGTTTTTTTTTTGAATTATGAAATAAATATGTGATTAAACTGTTGTTAAAATATTTTAAATACTAGAAAATAAAAGAATTTTTTTTTAAATATAAATATTAAAATTTGAAAGCTTTTTTCATTGTATGATTTCTAGTGTTTCCAACTATTCCACCTTGTCAGTTAATCGGTTATGTCATTATTCAAAAAATTAAGAAAATTAATTTATTGGTTATTGAGGTCGAATAATCAAAAAAATTGGCGATTAATCGATTAAACATTTAATGCAAAATAAATGCATTTCTTTCATCAATAAGAATATAAAGAGCTGCTTTTTTACTGAAATGTCAAGATAAATCTTTTTCATTGGTTTCTAAAGTGCTTGTTTAGGATAATTCAAAGCATCCTGAGACTTTTTAAAGGAATCATGCCTTACACTCAGAAAAAAAGTTTGTAGAAAAATTTGACAACGGTTTTCAATCCAACTTTACTATTTTTGTAATGATTTTTAGTAAAAAAAATATTATTTAGCAATTTTTTTTTGCTATTTACATTTTGCAAATTATAGAATTTTTACAGAATATTTACAAATTTTTGTTGCTAATTTCAAAAATTCGATTTGCTAAAATTAGCAAAAAAAAAATACTAATTTAAAAAAAAAGATATTGATGGAAATGTTATTTCTAATTAAAACTTACACATCCAAACTTAAATTGCATTTAAAATGAACCCAAAGTGAAGATACCGACTCATGTCTACAAATACACTCACCAAAAAAAGTCTGTAATGGCAACTGAAAATTTTACTGTTATTACGGGAAATTCTGCTAATTTGAGCCCAGCGGTATTTTTTGCTAATCTTAGCAACACATGTCTGCTGATGTGTAGTACAATGAAATTAGTAGAAAAATTAGTAGCCGCTACTAAATTTTAGTAGACTTTTTGTAAAGTAGAATTTAAAATCTGTTTGCTAAAATCAGCAAAAAAAAAAGTACTAAGTATTATTAATATTATTAAAAAGCTTTGAATTTATTTTTCTTATCGAGCATCAAAAATTTTGATTATATTTTTTATAAAACGAATTAATCATTTTGATTTAATTTGGTAATTTCTGTTTTGAAATATATTTTGGTCAACTTTTTTTTTACTTTTAAGGTTGAATTTTAATTGTTTTTAGGGCGGATTTTTAAAACTAAAAAAAACCTTTTTAGTGCTATATTAAGTGGATGTCCTCTTTTTAGACATGAGTCGGTATCTTCACTTCCGATCCCTTTTTTAATATATGCAACATTTTAAGGAAATTTAAGTTTGTAGGTGTAAGTTTTAATTAGAAATAACACTTCCTTCAATATCCACTTTTTTAAAATTAGTAATATTTTTTGCTAATTTTAGCAAATCGGTTTTCAAAAATTTGTAAAATGATTTCTGAAATTAGCAACAAAAATTTGTAAATATTCTGTAAAAATTCTGTAATTTATAAAATGTAAATAGCAAAAAGATTTGCTAAATAATAGTTTTTACTAAAAATCAGTGTAGGAAATCCACTAAAACAATTAAAATTTGACCTTAAAAGTAAACAAAAATTGACTAAAATATTTTTCAAAACATAAATTACCAAATTAAAATGAAATGATAAATTCTTTTATGTGTTTACAATTTTTCAGCTTTCAATTTTATTTAATTTTGCCTAAAATATTTTTTGAAAAATATAAAATAAAAAAATTTTGATGCCCGAAAAAAAAAATTAATTTGAAATTTGTACTAATATTAAAAATATTTAGTAATTTTTTTTCTGATTTTAGCAAACAGATTTTAAATTTCACTTAACAAAAAGCTTACTAAAATTTAGTAGCGGCTACTAATTTTTTCTACTTATTTAATTTCAATACACGTCAGCAGACATGATGAGCAAAAAATACTGCTGGGATCAAATTAGAAAAATTTCCCGTAATAACAGCAAAATTTCCAGTTGCCATTACAGACTTTTTTGGTTAGTGTATAATCTTGGTTTTTTTTCAGAGGAATCTGACGACTCTTTAAAAATAAAATGTCAGTGGAAGTAACCCATTAAAAAGGCAGTGTAGATAGTGTTTTACCGAAGCGGGACAATTTGTCGATAAAGTTGGTTTTATTTTCAAAAAAATTTAAATACAAATTCTTAAAAATATGGTATAAACAGTTATTTGCAAAATTCACAAACAAAGTTTGATAGAACTGCAACTGTTCACTACACAGAAAAAAATATTACAAAATTTTAAATTTCAAATTTGATTTCCAATTTACAAAAATTTCAATTTACAAAAATTTCAATTTTAGGTTTGAAATTTTTGTAAATTGTTAATTTTCATATAAAAATTCTTTGAAAATAAAAATTTAAGTTATAAAAAAATAACAAAAAGGTATTTTGTATTTACAAATTCCTTTGTTGGTGCCTTTTTTAAAAAAAGATTATTTGTATTTACAAAAATATTCTATGAAAGATGTTATATGTTACAAACGGAATTTTGTAATTTATTCCTGTGTACCTTTTAAAAATATACATATTCCTGACAATTCCTCACCGATTTTTTTGTGTTTGTGCAATTAAGGATTAAAATAAGCGAATTCTTAAATATTTTTGACTAAACAACTTAATTCTACTGTAGTTCCCACTTCATCAAAATTTTTTGATAATTCAAATTAGAAACGAAATTCCATGTTATTATTAAGTTTTTATATTTTTTTTTTATAGAATTTTAAATGAAACTGTTTAAAAAAAAAAAGACTTTTCGAGTTTAAAGCAATTTTATATTATTATTTTATAACAAAAGTAACGTCATAGTGCTTGTTAGGAATATGCCTAGTCACGTGCTCCATTGATAAGAAGAAAAATATATATTTTAATATGTTTTTTGTTAAAGCTCTGCTTAGCGGTTCTAGCTTTTCTTAAACTTCGCATTCTGATGAGATCTATTTTGTCAGCTCGAAATACTTGTATAAGAAGGTTGAAAGCTCTACTTCAATTTTTGAACATGAAAATATAATTTTATTTTAAATAAAATTTATTTTTTAAAGGAATTTAAACAAAATTAAAAATGTTCTATCATATTTTCTAAAGCCTATATAACATTTGCTTTGATTCAGTCGATTTGATCAGAATTTGATTGTACTTTACTAGATGTTTTTTTTTTACTATTTTCTTGCCAAAATTAAGAAAATTAGGAAACTTTAAGAAAAATAACAAAAAAATTCATATTAAAAATTTAACCGGTTAATCGACCTATTTTAATCCAATAATTATTTGAGTTTTAAATTATTTGTTTAATAACCGAACCGAAATAGAGGAATGGGTTAATCGATTAACAGAATTGTAAACAATAACGATTACTCAAAGTTAAAAAAATAATATGTGTAAAAAAAAACATAATCAGGTGAAATAATTAATTTTACTTGAGTAAAATTTATCGGAATTTTAATTTTGCGAATTATTTCACGTTTCTGGAATTTCGCAACCAATACGCATTTTGCCAAAAAAAAAAAAAAAGAAAGCATCAGGATTTATAAACCGCATTTTCAACAACATAATATCAACAAATTTTGTTAACTTTCTAAGCTATTAATATTAAAAAAAATATATAAAATTCTCAAGAATACTAAAATCTTTAACCCCGATAACTCCAAAACTATAAAAAGATTTGAAGTCAGCAGTCCAAATTTTGTAAAGGTGCTGGTTTTACATCGATAGGATTTATATTTCAATCGACGCGTCGGGAATAAAACGACTTCTTACACACTGTACATTACTTTACTTCAAAGACATTAACTTATTAAAGAAAGAACATTAGTTGAAACTATTTTCCAATAGATGGCGCATCAGAAAATAAATTCTCCCTATTAGGCATATTTTGCTACAAAATGCAACAGGGTATTATTGATTTTCTATTTCGTTCGTAACATAAAAGAATATTTGCCAAAAACTATACAAAAATATATCAATAGTCATTTAGATGTTTATGAACACAGTATTACAATTTTAAAGAAAGAATTAACATAAATATGCAATTTGCAATGGCTCAATACTTGAAAATTATACGAATTTACTGAAAAAATACCATTTTGATCTATGAAAATTTGTTTTTAACACAAAAATGGGAACATTTCAAAAATTGACTTTAGTATTATTAAATAAGTCTGCTAGTGACAGTTTAATGTACTACAATTTGAAATATGTATTAAATGTCATATTTGTGGTTCCTAAGATAATGAAAAGCCAAATCCAAGGCCATGCCGACCTAATCATGGCGCAGGGTATTGATTTTTATTTACTTGAGCGCCATTTACTTCTAAGTATAGACACTAAAGCAATTATGCATTTTGCTCTATCTTTATATATTCTTTTCTTTGCTTTACTTCATTCACTTAATAGGAAATTTTGAAGAATTTTAAATTTTTTTGTAACATTGTTTGAGAAACACTGTTTTGGTGTACATATTTACAAAAACCTGATGCATTTGTATTCATGCATGACTGTAGGGTTTGTATATATTGCATAATATTGTTTTCGTATTTGTTTACGTGTTTGCATGTGTATGCGTGTGTGTGTGTGTATCTGTCATGAATTGATAACAAATAATTTGTTGTTACTGTTGCAGTTGTTACAACATTTCAATGTTGTTCTTTTATTTATTTGTTTGTCGTTTGGCTTATATTGGCTAATTTATTTTTGTCAAAAATCATGGAGATTCAAATTAAAAAAAAAAATAGATGTAGAGCTACATGTTCCCGTTATGTGTTATAGTTAATGTGTATGTGTTTGTTAGTCTGTAAACGTATTCGTACATATCAACTTTGTTACAGGGTATTATATATCATTGTTGTCGTTGGAATATTTTGTTTTTTTTTTTATATGAGCCTGTTTTATTGCTTGCTTCATTGCAAGTGTATATTTGTTTACATCATATGTGATGGAACAAAAATAAAAAAAAAAACAATAATAAAATATACTTAAGGGATGCACAATGGGGTATATTTAAAAAGAAATAAAATTTAACATTTTTGCATTAACCGGGTCATGGTTGTTTACCAGTGGCGAAACAAAATCAATTGCGATTATTTTTTTCTAATTTTTCTTATAAGCATTTGCAAAAAAAAATATTATATTTAATAAAGAAAATATCAATGCAATATATTATGAATTAAGTGACACGCATTTAAAATTTAAAATAAAAAAATACTCGTTTTATTAATTAAGCCATTTATTTGTCGAAAAGGTTACAAGATTATTTTGCCTCTAGATTAAAAGTTTCTGAAAGAACAAGTACAATATTTATAATTCTTAACAAGGCTGTTAGATCGGCTTGATGTAAAGAGTTTAGGATTCTTCCTAGAGTTAGTGTTCCAATTTTCAACCTGTAATGGACGAGAATACTTAAACATACACTCAGAAAACAGTTTCAATTATGGCCACCAAATATGTTGCCAATCGAATTATGGCCATTACGACAATTGTATTCATATTAAAATTAAATTTTTAATTGTGAAAATCAATATTCAGTTATCTAATATAATATTTACTTTATTTTAAGAAAAAAGTTCATAACAAAAAACTGTACAAAATAGAGGATTATTATAAATTGTTCTGTTTTCGGGTTTCTTTCTAAACATTCAATATAGAATTGACAATCATCAAAGCGTTGACCCAACAAGGGCGTGGATACTGAAAAGTGTTGTGTTGCAGCAACCGAAAAAACTAAGAATTCTAACCTGCTGGCTCTGTAGAATTTTTTCAATTTTTATTCTCTATAATTTATTAATAAAAATTTTCATGCTTCTTTGCAATAAAATAAAAAAAACTATTTTTATAAAGAATATGATTATATGATCTAAAATCCTATTACTACCATTCAATGACAATTTTTATTTTTATATTTTTTTAATCCAGCAGCACAATCAATTTTAATTTTTTTTGCTCATGAAAAAATTGAAATATATATTAAGATACCTGAGCATACATGGGCAGGTATATTATCATACATTACCTCAAGATCATACATTATCTCATATGTATAGCGTGGTTAAATTTTAAAGGCCGATGTTGAATGTGAACCACACCTAAACGTCAAATTTTTTTCTGCATTTCATTTGACATTTCTCAATTTCAGACTAACTCAATTTGAACCATGGAAAGCTACACAATCGAGCAATTAAAATTATTCAGGCTTATTATGAAAATGGGCGTTCAAATCAAAATGCATTTCGTGCACATCATGATTTTTTTCTTGGTCAGCATAATCGACCAAATGTGTCCACAATCGGGAGAATTGTGGACAAATTTCAGCAAACCGGGTCTGTGAAAACACCTGTGCATGCTGACCCAGTTCGTTCTGCGGAAAACATTACTGTTGTTCGCGATAGTGTGTCATGAGGTCGGCCAAGCATTTACCGTGAATGGTGTTTGCTATCGCGAGATGATAACAAACTTATTGTGGCCAGGAATTGAGGATATGACCCTGGACGATATGTAGTTTCAACAGGATGGTGCCACTTGTCACACAGCTAACAAAATAATGGCTCTTTTGCGCGACAAATTCAATGGCCGTGTTATCTCACGTGGTGGCGATGTCAATTGGCCGCCAAGATCATGTGATTTGACACCGTTGGACTTCTTTCTTTGGGTATATTTGAATGAAAAGGTGTACGTCGATAAGCCAGAAACAATTCAACAGGTAAAGGATGAGATAATTCGGCACATTAACGGCATAAAACCTCAATTATGGCTCACCGTCATCGAAAATTTGGACCATCGGATGGAGGTGTGCCGCCGAGGTCCCGGCGGCCGATATTTTGTTCTATACGTAATTGAACCATGCCATATTATCATAATGAAAAGATATGACAATAATTTCCTTAATAACCTGTGTTTTATTCAAAATCAACATTGGCGCTTGAAATTTAATCACCCTTTATTATCATATATGAAGATACATGAATACTATATTTTCATTTATGATCACATATGAAAATATACCGCCATGTATCCTCAAATTTCGGATCCAACGATATATGGTCATAGTATATCAGATCAAGTATGTATGGTCATATATTAACCTATGCATGGACGTATCATGCATAGTCATATATGATCACATACAAGCTCATGTATGACCATGTAAATATATTAATTTAATTAAGAAAATTTGTTTTTTTTTCAATGTTTGCCTTTTCCGGGATGTTAACTTGGAAATTCGGTGTACCCCTTTGTTCAATGCACCACAAACACTTATATATATTGATGGCTAATTCTGAATTTAAATTATTTGTTATGAAAACAAGTATAGTATAAAATTCGTTTACCAATCGTTAGTGGCATCTATAATCTATTCTATTGAAACCCTAATTGAATAGTATATTTAATTAGAATAACCGTTTTTGTAGTAACCACTTTTGAATATCTATAGTTTTTTAAATAATTTTAGAGATTGCACTAATTTTCTAGTAAATTTATTAAATAAATGGTTGATTTTACCATACACACCCTGCGAGAAAAGGACCTATTCCAGGACACTTCACGTGACCGGTTCATTGTTATAGGGATCTCTCACGGTACCGGTTTTTTCAAATGAAAAGTACCGGTCCCTTTAACATGGGCTTGTTATAGGAGGGTGTCAATTGCCCTCCGTGAAATGTCACAGGACTGGTCTAAAAGGAGATGTCACACAATTACCTCCTAAGAACATATCAAAGGGCTCGTACTTTCAAACTTATCACGTGATACAGGCTTTTAAATCGAACATGTGTTAGGTTTTTTGAGAACCGGTACTGTTTTCACCTAAGACGGGACTAGTACTTTTCGATCCTATACGTGATAGAGACTTTTTATACACATCACGTGCCGGACTGGTACTTTCAGACTTGTCAGGTGATGTAGACTTTTAAACCGTTCACGTGGTCCTTTTCACCGGTCCTTTTTCCCGCAGGGAAATTACTAAACAAATTTTATTTTTAAAGTTTTTTGGAAATACCAATAATTGGATAATATGATTTTTTTTAGTACCTTTTTCCTTTTTTAATTTCCAATACAATATTTTTGCTTTATTAATAAATTATAGATAATTTCAAATAAAATAACATTCTTATAAATAAATATTAATGGTTTTTATCAAATTTCAACCAATCTTTTCTCTGGGTGTAGTTATAAGATGTAAATTTCCTGTAGTTAAATGTTTAATTTTTTATATCGAATTTTTAACAGATCAGAACAATAATTTTAATGCGAAAAATGTTAAGGTTGTTCTTAGAAAATAAAAAGAACAAAAAGATTAAAGTTGGGCATACCGACTATATGACACCCTACACAAATTATAATTTGAGGCAAGTGATCCAAATTCTTAGAAGGGAAATGATTTTTTTTTCTGGACTAGGTCCAGATATAGTCCAATTTTATTTCAATATTTCAAAGAAAATAAAGTTAAAATTTCTGGAAAAAAAATATGGAGTCATAATTTATGGTGCCATAAAGGAATTTTGGTCGACAGCATATTAGAAACGTTAGAAATTCTATATAAAAACTGACTAAAAATAAACAAATTAATATTGTGAATAAGTCCAAAAAGTATTGTATGATTTTTAAATAGAAATATTAAATTTTTATTAAATATGTACATTTAAAAATGTTATAAATATTACAAAAAATAAACACATTTTCGTTTTATTTTAAAATGATAATTTTTTCAGTTGAACGCCTCTTAAAGTTGTTTTTAAAGTTTATTAATATAAAAAAATAATTTTAATAGAAAAATAACAACATTTGTATACATATTTATATTGTATTACATTAGGGAAATTAAAAATAAACTCATTTATTTATATGATGATATTTGTTGCACAATTTGTGATTGTTTTTTTTTTTTGTTAAATATTTTAAAATTAAATAAAATACCATATGAATTTGTTTGTTTTAAGTATTAATTTGAAAATATGTATTGTAAATAAATAATATTATTTTTATAAATTTTTATTAAGTTCATTGAACCATTAACATGTAATTTCCCTTTAATAAAATCCATTTGCAGCATTTACATACACTAATATATGCACACACACACACACACACACACACTCATATATTTATATATAAATAAATGAATTTTAACACTTGAAATTAGTTTTATTGCAATTATAAGTGCATTTTACTTGCACTTGATAAGTTCATTGAACTGATATGTATGCATGTGTGTGTGTGTGTTTGTTGGTTTATAAAGGCTTATTATATAACTGTATAACTTCTAAAGTAACGCCTGTTGAGACATGATGTTTTTTATTAATTTGTTATATGTACAATAAAAAATAATTTCAAAATAATCTGCTAGTGATATTAAGTGCATTGTTTGTCTGTAAAAATGAATAAAATTTGAACAAGAATTAACGTAAATTTGGATATAAAAATTTTAGTAATATTACACTGAGGAACATAACATATGTCCCCCCCGATTTTAACTCTATCTAAGAGAGTTTTTAAATTGTTCCAATAAATCATTTGTACAGATTTTTAACATCTTTTATGCCTCACAACGTGGTCGTAGATAGAAATTTTTTTTTGGATTAAAAAAAAAAATTAAATGTTGTGTTAAAAAAATACGCGTTAAGATGTTAAAGCATTAATTATTTTTTACAAAAGTGCTTTATAGCCTGTTCCTCTATTTCGAAAGAACACGTTCGTTCGCTTTCAAGTCGAAAGAAAACTGATTTGGGTTCCACGACAAGTCGAACGAAAACGTAACTGTTTTCATACAAAACTTGGTTTCTCTATTTCGAACAGCTCAAACGCAAATGTCAAAATCAGTCACTTGCTATTTTTTTGTCGAGTAAATATATATTTGATATTTTTAAAAGCAAAATAAAGTAAAAAAAGCAATGGATAGCAAAAAGTAAGTACAAAATAATACAAATATTAATAGATTATTGAGAATTTTAAATTTTAGTTAAAAAAAAATCAACAATGGACCATCCGAAGACGCTTGTATCTTATATGGAAGAAAGACCTGATTTTGCCAGAAGGACTCTAGTGTTCGGAGCAAACAAATTTTCCGCAGAGGAGGAAAATTTTACCAGAAAACTAAACTCCGTTTCACCCCCTATTACGCTGTTGCTGAGTGGTAAAAGGTATGTGTGTGTTGTTTGCGGCTTACGTTTGCCCAAGAAGCTCATATTTACATTTTTTATTTTACATATTTTATTTTACAAGGACTTTAGCAGTGACCGCACCGAACAGACAACAGGCAACAGAAAAGCTCTCCAAACAACAATTTCACCCACAACCAATCGATAACAAAAATTTTCACAAATAAACACATTTTCCAAATAAAAATTGATTTGTTTATTGTTTTTTTTTATTTCATTTGTCATATACAGCTGATCACTGTTAAACAGGGTTGTTTTTGTCTTTAAGCAGTTTAGTAGTATTTTTGCTACTTTTAAAGAAAATTGTAACAAATGCTCAAAATATAATATCTGGCATCTCTGTGGTTTGTAAATGCGTAAGAAACAAAAATTGACACACGTAAGTCAAGTCGATCGAAGGCTTTCGAAATAGAGAAACCCAAATTGATTCGAATTCGAGTGACTTGCTTTCGTTCGACTAGTTTTTCGTTCGAGATCGAGGAACAGGCTATTAGTGTTTTTTTTTTATAAATTTCTCAAATACATAAAAAATTAAGTAAACGGGGGGTAGCAAAGGGCAGCATAAATTGGTATAATTTTAATAGAAGTATATGAAACATTAATTTGTTAGATAATGATGTATCTTGAGTGGATAAGGCCTTATTTTCTTAAGATTTTTTAAAATCGAAGCATTTTTTTTGAACATTTTTCATTAAAACCATATGTAGTGATATTTATTTATATAATTAGTGAATAGTATAGTAGGATTTAAGATCATATCATTTTCTTTTTATTAATTATTTTTATTGTAAAGAAACATGAAAATTTTCATTAGTAAGTTTAGAGAATAAAAATTGAGAAATTCCACAGAGCCAGCAGGATAGAATACTTAGTATTTTCGGTTGGCGCTACCCAACCTTGTCAATATCCATGCTCTTCTTCTCCCTTTGCGGTTAATGCGGATATTGAAAAGGTTGGGTAGCGCCAACCGAAAATACTAAGTATTCTATCCTGCTGGCTCTGTGGAATTTCTCAATTTTTATTCTTTATAACTTACTAATAAAAATGTTCATGTTTCTTTACAATAAAAATAATTAATAAAAAGAATATGATATGATCTTAAATCCTACTATACTATTCACTTACAAAATAACAGATCAACAATTCATAAAATTCCATCAATTTATTTAATTATATAAATATAGATGACAAATTTGCAATATCAACTTGGCGAATTTATTTAATAGCTGTGGCAGTTAGTCATAAAAAAATAACTTGAAAGCATAAAGGTAATTGAGGTATTTCAATGGAGTTTTTCCAAAAAAAAAAAAAAAAAAAATTGCTGAATAAGAAACGATGAATGCTCCCCCTTCTATTCTACTTGCTTATTATGGAAGTTATTTCATACTAAGAACTTCAATTTTGATAAAACTTGGATAAGTTGTAGAAAAAATAAAGCTAAAATGGACTTGTTCGCGATTGTTGAAAATATGACATTTCAAATGAGGTATCGTTGAAAAGGAATTTTTAAAGATTATTTCCTGGTATTTGTATTGAAATTTTTTTAATTGTTGTTGTAAAAAATATATAAGTTTTTTTTGGGTACTTAATATGGAGTACTGTATTGCTAAAGACTAACCGATACATTCTGTATTTTGTCCAACTTGGATATGTTACATCATCCTGGTGCGATATCAAGTTAGTTTTCATTTCCAAACCTGGAAGGAAAGACTATACTTTGGCAAAGACCGAGTTTATCATCCTTTCAACTAAAAAATCTTCCACCTGGAATGTGGGAGAACTTAATTCGGTGAGTGACATTTCTGCGAAACCCTCTAATTGTCAACAACAAGCGCATCAAAGTGGATCTTCATGATCCTATTTTCAAAATAGAAGAAAGTTTAGTCAAAAGGAATACACGCTAGGTGTTTCTTTTTTGACATTCGGGGGCGTTTGTCGATGCTACTCTTGATTAGACGAGATCTTTGGCTGAGGCGCGTGAAGTGGACCAGGTTCTTTGTAAATAAATTAACTATATGTTATTTAAAAGCCTGTTGACCCGCTGAAAATCAGTGGGCTGCTAAGGTCACAGTTGAGGTCAGAAGAGGATGCCATCAAGGAGGTGTAATCTCCACTTTGCTGGGGTATTTCGTGGTCGGCTCACTTTTAGTGGAGATTAAGGTTTAGGTTGTGAACATTTAAGCTTATGCGGATGATGTTTGCGCTTAGGTGGCTGGCAGATCGCTGAGAACAGTTTATAGGAAAATGCAAGTTGTTGCGGACCTGATGGAGAACTGGTACAACAGGCATGGGATATTTCTTAATCTGAACAAGACAACGCTTGTGTTTTCTCGGGTGTTTAAGGGGGAAATTTGAACTAAAGGTAAAGGCTGAAAATTTCCTGACGGCGTCAGAGAGCTTTTGGAAAGACTTGGGCTACAGATTGGTTGTACATCACAAGTGGCATACGCATCTATAGTCTGATGGCCTAGAAAAACGGTTAACAAGAATAGGCCAAACTGAATAGATTACAAAAAGATGCTGCTCTTTGTATTACCACCACTATGGGTATTGATGTTCTTAATGTTCTGTTAGCCACGTTACACCTGAATCTTTACAAAGAATAAACTGATTCATTGTGACAACCGAATTTCATGCCAACTGAATAGTATAATTGCAGCAACCGAATTATTCGGTTGTCGCAAGTAAATATATTCCTGACCTGTTTAAATTATATGGTTTCAACCGAAATTCTATTGTATTAACCGAAATTCGATGGCCACAAATAAATATGATGTTGTCTCCAAACAAACCAATCGGTTGGCAAGAAATTCCGTTGTCACAATAAATCTGTTTTCTTTGTATACACAGGGCGGCACTATAAAATCAATATGCAGACACCGGAAGCATGGCCACTGACATATGGATTGCATAAGAGGATAGACGTTTTATCGCTTAGAGGCTTTCTGAACTTTGTCCAATAACACTATAAGTACGTCAGAGCGACCCAGAAAAAAGCCGAAACACCCCAACTTAATTTAGAACACGGTTTTAAAAGATCAGGTCAAAATCAAGAGATGTTGCATTTTTAAGTCTGAATTGTCTCGCAAGATATTTTTATACTATGTATTGAAAAAGTGTTCGAAAACTCTTTTGAAATAACATTATTTATCTGTCTATTTTCAGGTGGATACAATTCAATTAATTCCAGTTTGTTTCACTATTTAGTTTAAACTAAAAAAAATTAAAATGGAAACCACAGCGTATACGTAATTTTTTAATTTAATATTATGTATACGCAATGTTTCACATACTTAATATAATTAGAAAGATGGGCAAAATTCTTGATAATAAATAGCAAAAAGTATTAAAAAAAGTAGTAAATAATATTAAAAAAATGGTAAATAAGTAAAAAAAACAATAGTAATTGCAAAAGAGTTTTCGAAGTATTTTCATTAAAATATATACAAAAAAATCGCCTCAGTTCATACAAACTTAAAATCTAAATATCTTTTTAAAACGACCTAACTTTTCAAAACGCGGTATACCACTGGATTCCAGGGCACAAAATTTGAAATTTTACCTACAGCGTATTTGTAATGCCTTTAGATAATATGATGTCCTGTATAAAATTCAGTATTAAGTGGGAAGAAATTTTTCCGAGTAGTAAGGACTTGGGCAACCCAACTGAACTACTTGGGGATTTTCTGATACTTTTTACACTGCAGGTTCTACACCCAGGTGACATATTCGTGCTGACAACCGCATTTGTTGCCAATCGAATGGTTCAGCTGCAGCAGCCAAATTACTTATGTCTTCTGGATCAGTTTGGCATATGAACGGTGTGAATAAGTACTCTTATGGTATGGCCAGAATTGCAACAGTTTTTCAGGCTAAGATTTTTGCTATTTTGGATGTGGTGAATTGGATAATCGATAATACAGGAGAATCAGTAATTGTAGTGACAGTAAGGCTTCGCTTAAGATACTTGAATCTCTGATCACTTCATCTAGGATTCTTCAGGATTGCAGACGCAGGCTTAACGAGGTTTCTATAGGGAACAGGGTCTGTCTTCTATGGGTACCGCATCATGTGTGTATTCCGGAAAATTAAATGGCGAAATTAGTTGGCAAACATTAGATTGGCTTCGACTTCCATTAATCCGAAACCGCAGCTGGGTATTAGCATGTTATGGTTAGTTCGTTGGATCAGCTCATATATGAAATCCGTTTTCATTGAGAGGTGGCCAGCTGGAACTAACTGCGGTGCTATGGAGGGCTTTGTGTGCAATGAAGCATTGTGTGTGCCATTTCCATAATAAGAGGTCACGATATAATATTTTATCTATTACTGTTCAGCTTTCTCCATAATCAAATGGAGAATTTTGATCTTCTCAAGTTTATAAATAACCCAGGAAAAATCTGGGCTGGAACACTCTATTCTTCTCTAATTTCAATAGGGTATTGCATAATACAATAATGCCCTGTGCCCAAATAATATGCGTTATGTATATTAAACTTCTTACCTTGGGGTCAAAAAGAAACATTTAAATATACTAGTTGACTCAGCCACGCGTTGCTGTGGCTCAATAATTATAATAGGATGAATTAATTTTTTACTTATTATTTTGATACAATCAAATTAATACTATCTACAAAAATTTAAAATACATTATTTCATTGTGGAATTTTAACACTTGACAATATTGGCATATTTTGTCCATTGCACCAATTGTAATTTTAGGATGTGCTGAGTGTATACTCGAAAGCAAGGCGAACGAATGATGCACGTGTTAATGCACGGCGGGTTTGCTGACGCTCTCTGTCGCGTTCTCTAAATGTCGCTATCTGCCGTTCATCATGCTGTTCTCGAGACTCTTGTCTGCAAATTTCTGCTGTTCGGATTCGTTGAGCTGTGTTTCTTGCTGCTATTTGTTCTTCTGATTCATGAGCTCTATAAGCACTCATACATCGTGCATCTTTGCTACACGCATTGTTGAGGCATTATACTGAAATTAAAAATAATAAAAACCATTTTTCATTTAGATAAATAAATTAGATAAAAAATTTACGACTGAATATATTAACAATTATCAGATTATAAGATCAAAATAAAATAAAACACAATGCAGTCAAGAAATACTTACATGTTTTCGTGGTGGTACGAAGATTATAAACATTTATTTTGCAATAACATATATTGAGATAAATAATTGACATAGAAACTACCCTCTCTCTATTAAGTTGGACCAAATTACAGATGGTTACGAAATTTGATAAAAATCGGTTTAGTAGTTTCGGAGTTTATTGCGAACATACATCGTGACATAAAATTTTTATATATAAATATATTCGAAATTTGTATATAATCAGCACATCAATACACATAGTTTAAGATATGTTTTAACGGGATACCTTAATGTAAACCCTTATAGCATTATTTAAAAATTAATATGGTTTAATGAGCTCGATATCAAACTGTAAATATTCCCATTCTCTGGTATAACATAGGGAATATAAATTACTATATTTTACATGCATTTAAATTTCCACAGCATAAAATATTCATAACATGAGGTGTCAATTGAAAACAATAACGCATTAACGCCTTCTTATATTTATTTTGTTTTTAATTGTTATAATAAAATAAATACAAATAAATAGTGCATATTTCTGTGAAATTATATAAACATTAAAAATATATATTTGTATTTATCTCGACAAAATAAAGATTCGATTTAATAATAATTGAGAAAACTAATGGAGTGAAAAACATTTATTTTTTTCAAAAACAAATATTGTCATACTCGATTACACTACACAACAGCCTTTAAAACCTCTTGCTACAATATATCTTTTTTTTTGATAAACTTTACTGTGCTGAACTCAAATCTGGCAAGAAAAATATTTTAATAATGACGCTGTGAGTTTAAGAAGATTTAATTAAATATGCAAGAATGTTTAAAATTAACATTTTTAGTGATGTCCTTATTAATTTTATATTTGATCATCCAATTTAGAAACTTACAAAAAATGGAGCGACATTGAACATTTTTTTGATTGCCGGATTTGGATTTTGGCATGACGAGGCTCTGCAAAAATTGTAAATTTGTTAAATAGTGTTAATTTTTACTGCATAAAAACATTTATATTTTCTCTGCGGTTAAAAAACTGAACAACATTAATAAAAAAAACAATTAAGTAAATTGTAGTCAATCAAGACCAAACATACGATACTCTATACCAGTCTAGCTAAAATTTTACAACATTTGTGATCCAAAATTTTAACGGATCAAAACTTAACTTAAACTTAAACTTTAAAAAATTTAATCAATAGTTAAAAAATTGAACTTATCTACAAAATTTGTTTTTATGAGAAAATTAAATACATGTCCTAATGAGAACTAGGGTCAAGCTTGTAGCGTTTTTAATACAAATTAATAGTGTTTTTCCCTTGGCCGAATTGAATCAGTAAATCTAAATTTCTATCTATAGTGCATTAAATTCACTTTAGGAGGACATTTGGAGGGGCATTTTGTCCAAAGAAGTCGATTATAAAAGCCATTCCAAGTCGATCGGTAAACTAAAAGGAGGATCTACAATATTATAGTTACAAATTTTGGTCTTTAAAATCAAAAATATTAATATTTATAGTAAATTTAAGTGGTTTTCATATAATATTTAAAAAAAAAATATATAAAGGGTGGTTAAATTTTGAGGGCCGATGTTGATTTTGAATAAAACTGGGCGAGCACGTTCAGGTGTTTTCATAAACCCGGTTTGCTGAAATTTGCCCACAATTCTCCCGATTGTGGACACATTTTATCGATTATGCTGATCAAAAAAAATCACGAAGTGCATGAAATGCATTTTAATTTGAACGCCAATTTTAATAATAAGCCTGAATAACTTTAACGCGTTGCTCGATTGTGTCTCTTTCCATGGTTCAAATTGAGTTAGTCTGAAAATAAGAAATGTGGTGTGGTTTATATTCAACATCGGCCCTTAAAATTTAACCACTATTTATATGATAAAAACTAATTAAATTTATTAAATCTTGAAATATGAATTTCTTATTTACTTTCATATTAAGGTTTTAAAAAAAATGTTGCATTGATATCTGTCAATTAAAGTCATTTAAATAAACTTAAATTTTTTTAGCACTACACATATCAAGGAATAATCAAATTCAGCTATCTGCAATTTTGATAAAAATTAATTTTAGATTTTATGCTCAAAATATTTATTCTCTACACTGAACAATGGGATATTTAACAAAATTTTTGTTAATAACACAGTACAACAGCCAATCGGGGGGGTGAGAAATTCCAAGTCAGGGTGATGGTACTAGGTCAGTATAGTAAAACCCACAAAGGGTTTGGCGTTCGTATGTGTCAGTTTTTATGACCTTTTAAATTTTTTCCTTATCTTGATGTTTTTTTCGCTTAGTTGTAACATTTTGGCCAAAACGTTGTTTAACATAACTCGAGAACCACTTTTCCGATTTTGATGAAACAAATTTAGAAAAATTAAGAATTACAATTTCTCTAATCTGTTTCTATGTGCAACACTTTCGAAGTTAAAAATGAATGTACGAAGGGAAAAAAGTATTTTTTGCCTAAAAATTTAAATATTTTTTTTTTAAAATTCATAAAAAATCCAAAATGGAAAAAGTAACTTTCGCGTAAAGTCACATAACTCATGAGCAAAAAAAGGCATAGATCATGAAAATCGATGCACGCGTTTCTCATTTATTCACAATTAGGTAAATGTATGAATTTCAAAAATTTGCTCCAGATATGCACAACATTATTTGGAGAAAACATTGACACTCACAAGCCGAACTCTCTCATGTTTTCTACTGTACTAAAAGAGAAATATTGATGTGGCAACACTGGTTCTGTAATGTTCACATAAAACATGCATTGTCATTATACTCTTCTCTTTCTCACACCGGTTCTGTGATTTTTGTCATTCAACAAGTGCCGACGAACGCGAACAGTAAAAGTGATTTTTCTCCAGTTTTTTAAAAGTGAACAAAACTGAACAGAATATGGAACTGTGCAAGCCAGATATAAATAGCTTTTGCTACTGCTGTGGTCAATATGTCTCAACACATAAAAAAAGGGGAAATTTCAGTACTGATTTTGTTCAAACATTCGAGATGTACTTCAACCAAAATGTTATAGTGAACGAAAATTGGGTACCAAATATAGTGTGTAAAAGTTGCTACAACCGTCTAATGGATTAAATAGAAGACGTGAAAGTATGCCATTCGGTATCCCAATGACTTGGACTAATCCTGGCGAAGGTCACAATCCATTGAATTGCTATACATGTGCGAATAAAGGAGCCGCAAAAAGGATAAGAAAATCGTATAATTACGTTGGTGTTGCAAGTGCCGCAACACCATTGCCTCATTCGGACCACATTCCTGTGCCAAAAGCTTCTAGCCCAGATATTTTCTCTTCTACGACTGCTCTGACATATCATGCACGTGATGATCCCCCATATGAGCCATCAGTATCCAATGAGCCAATTTTAATAAATCAAAATAAGCTTGATTCAATTGTTGCCAAGTTGGAATTAACACAGCACAGAGCTGGCTTCCATTTTGAAATCAAACAATTTGTTGGCACCCGGTGTGAAAGTCACAGCTTATCGAAGTCGTCAGGCAACACTCCAAAGTTTATTCCTTGTGAATGATGAAAAAACTTCTGCATATTGCCCGGATGTAGGAAAATTGATGGACGCAATGGAAATAAAATATGAAGCAGATGACTGGAGATTATTTATTGACAGTTCAAAACTCAGCTTGAAGGCGGTTTTACTGCATAAGACCAATAAAAAACCTTCAGTTCCAATCGCCTATAGTACAGAAACGAAAGAAACATATGATGCACTGGAAAATATTTTAAAAATGGTTAACTACGCCAAACATATGTGGCGCATATGCTGCGATTTAAAAGTTGTAGCAATGCTTTGCGGTCTTCAAAGCGGCTATATAAAATATATGTGCTTTTTGTGCGATTGGGACACACGATTTTCCGGTGACCAATATGCATGCCACGGATGGAAACTCAGAGAGCACAGCAGGTTACAAACGGCCAATATTCGTGAGCCGAAGGAGAAGATATTGCTGCCTCCACTGCATATTAAACTTGGAATTGTTAAGAATTTTATCTAAACTGTCGCCAAAAGAGATGAAGTTTTCTTGTGTTTGAAACTAATTTACCCGAGACTCAGCGAAAGTAAAATTAAAGAAGGTAAGTTATAATATAACATTCATTTCCCATGATTTTCCATCTTAACAAATTAATTTTTTCCAATCAGGCGTAGTAAATGGTCCAGATATACGAAAGCTGATTAAATGCATGGCAGGCAATCAAAGAAGTAATAGAAGGCTTCTTGGGAAAGCATCGTTCTAACGGAAATTGGTGTCCACATGTCCTTGAAAATCCATTATTTACATCATCATCTGGACAAGGTGAACGCTATCATCAAGTTGCTATGCCATTTGAAATGAGGTAATACTGATTTTTTATTTTTTCAAACTCATTTTAATAAAACAAAAACTTACAGATATAGAGGCAAAAAATCGCCGAGTGCAATAATTGCGGAAATTTGCTGGTGGAGTAAGCTTGTGTGGCAAGACAAGGATGATCTTGATGATAAAGAATTTTCAGGAGATGCAGAAGGGCCAACAGTGGAGTCACACATTGACATTATGTGTGGTTCAGAAACTGATGATAGCGATGAATGCGATGCCACTAGTCCCAAACAACCACCATCGAAAAAGTCTAGGCAATATTTATTAAAATAAATAAAAATAAATAAATAAAATAAAAATAAAAAATTATAAAAATGTTTACTTAATTTTTTTTAGTAGTTTATGGCCAGAAGTCTGGAGTTATTGGGGAAAATTTATAAAAAAGGCGATAAATGATACTTTTTTGAATAAAAACAAATATCAATATTCTTGTCAAAATGGGATACTTTCACTTAATTGTAAATAAAAGCAGAACGCGTTAATCGATTTCTATGATCTATGTCGCATTTTGTTTATAGGTTATGTGACTTTACATGAAATTAATAACACTTGATCCTTTTTTCCGTTTTGGATTTTTTATGAATTTTAAAAAAAAAAAATTTAATTTTTAGGCAAAAAAATATTTTTTTTTCTCCACAAATTTATTTTTACCGGCAAAACTTTTGATTATATAGAAAAACGTTATATGAACGGATTAAAGAAATTGTAATTCTAAATTTTTTTGAATTTGTTTTAGCAAAATCGGACAAGTGGTTCTCGAGTTATGTTAAACTACGTTTTTGCCAAAATGTTACAACTAAGCGAAAAAACATCAAGATAAGGAAAAAATTTAAAAGGTCATAAAAAAAACTGACACATACGAACGCCAAACCCTTTGAGGGTTTTACTATACTGACCTAGTACCATTACCTGACTT